>JAOTOM010002785.1:0-118836 GCA_034440615.1 Ashinkailepas kermadecensis | reverse complement strand
TGGCCATACTACAACGACACTCAGTAGAAGGCGCTCACCATGCACTTACAGAGTGATTGGGCCCAAATAACACCATAGGGACAAACACAAGGCCTCCATCACACGTGATAACCTAGTCTCTAATACACGGATTCTTGTCAGATGTTCTGATAGAAGACGCTTGCCGGTACATGAGGCTGTCCTCATCAAGGATGCCTTGCCGGTAATAAACATACAGTGCAAGATGACCTCTGCACTCAGCTCTTTACGATGCAGTATGAGTTAAGTGTAACGCGTGCCTTTTTCTGAGTACGTGCGTGTACTGTTGCTTCTAATCGGATTACTGGTCTTGACGCTGAAAGTGCCCATGTGAATGCTTCAATGCTTTTTATCCCGTGAAATGTTTTTTTGCACTTGCCCACTTGTTTGACTTGTCATAACTTTGACTCCATCTAGCGATGTTACCTACGATGTAACCATGATGATGATCTATGCGGATCGAAACGTTGCTTTTAAATATAGCTGGAAACCACAATTGACAATTTGATGATCTCATTCGTTGAAATATTCCATCAGCTCGACTCTGAAGTGAAAACGAATGTGCGACATATCGAAAACATACATAAAAAGCTAATCAATGCTGAACAAGCTGTCGTGTTCAACCAACAGTGCATACATATATATATATATATATATATATATATATATATATATATATATATATATATATATATATATATAATGTATATATATGTATATATATGCAGGAATATATATATATATATATGCATAGTTATATGAAAAGATGTTTTCGCGCAGTGCGTAGTTGTAGAATAAACCTGATGGCCGATAGAACTATATAGATTATAAAAATCCCCATTAGAACTATAATATTGTCTGAGCTCAACATTTCGTTACATCGCGTAGCATCCTCAGGAGAAGAAAAGAGTAGAAACAAAGGCGATACAAGGACACATAGTTACAAATGATTCATACAGTGACTTGACAACATACAGGATGCAAGACGAAACACGATCGGTTTCATTTTACAATCCCTCCCGCGAGCTAAAACATATTGTACGATTTTCCCGAAAAGATCATGCCATAATATTAGGCTAAGGCGCTGTTGATGTATGTACAAAGACTGAGATGTATGTTGATGTATGTACAAAGGCTGAGTGATTTAATGACGTCCACAAATGTCATAGCAATAGGGGTGCTATGCGACTCCCATAGCTCTGCCTTCGGTTCGCCGGAAGTAACGTTCTCCAAATCTCACATAGTTGTTCAACACGCGGTGTTGACAACAGTTTCTTTACGTCTGTTGTTATTCTGAGCATGTCCAGTGTAGCTTGGTGTTTCTCTACCATATGCATCGTTGTCGTGATTGCCTTCACTCTTCGGTATGTTGCCACAAATCAATATTTAATCCGGTTGTCTCACTCGGAAGGCCATGCGGAAATTGAGTGCAGGCGCTCTCTCTCTCCCTCTCCAGACATTCATTAGTGTTGGTCAAATGGGCTGGCACAAATGTTAAAGGCCGTGTGATTAAACGCTCCAACAACCAGGAGAGTTTATCAAGTGGGTCGCCGCGGTCACTGCAGGCTTGGGTTATGGCTTTTGGGAAGGCCATACAGCTCAGCTGTGTTACCCCGAAGGCAGAATAGCACTGGTCGTGTTGTGTGGCAATTTGCCGATCATTGTTTCTTTTATTAATCATTAATTAATTACTTTAGTTTATTCATTTTACTTTAATTATTAGTTATTATTAATCGCCATATCGTGTCACCATGATTATACGGATGGTAATCCTTTTAGCACACAAATTTTACAACAACAAAAAAACGAATGACCATTCCGACAGGAAAATATAGCAGTCAATCTGTATTAGGATAGGAAACCAGCTGTGAACAGCAATATATCATCGTGGATTTTGCTGTGATGCTGTGACGATATAACTTTTCAGATGGCAGTGTCGTTTATCCAAGCCGCATGTTATGTTGATGGGATGATGGAATCATAGAAATTCATTAGTTTTGCTTGCCGGATGTCGGGTGCCAGACAAGATTAAACACGTGTTACAGTACTGATTAGAAGGCGAATTTGGAATTTTGTGATTCTGATGAAGTGCCCGTACACGATAACTTAATCTTTCCAAAATATAGCATTCATCAACATTATACGATGACCTTTCCTCGATGATTAGAAAATGCAGTCGAAAATTACTTTGCTCTTGGTGTATATTCGGGTACAATCCGAATGGACAAGCTTCATGTCGGGACGGGCCGTATTTTTTTCAAGTTTCACTAGTTATTTTTAATTTAAAAGACGATGGGACATTCATTTAGTTCTTAAAAATCCCTAAGTTACTTCAAATTATTCAAAGAAGTACCTCAGAATGCGACGCTTCGTGATTGGTCAAAATATTTGTGACGTCACATCTGTAGAGCTCAGCAATGCTTGATTGCCGCCCATTATATCTTCCATTTGGGAAGCTGCCAGTTAGAAATAATCGCGACAGTTTTAGCTTGGATCACATCCGATCGTCAGGGGCAAATGCATCGTAGAAAATGACGCCATTATTCTTGTTTGTGGCGATGTATACAAATGCAACTGTAAGTAAGTCAGAAGCAATGTTCATCGGCCTCTCGAAGGCCCACAAGATAAGGACGTTGTCGAGCGATTCTGCACGCCGAGACAGTCCGCTGATCTCTGCCAGTGGCCCCGCTTGCTGCGACGAACATTTCTATGTATATGCACCACTTGTAGACAGGGGTACGAGTATTTTTATAGGCGTAGGCACGCCTAAGGATGAGGGGGATACTGGAACCAGAGTACTTTCCTCAGAAGTGGAACATTGACGTTTCTTCACATCAAGGTGTAGCTTGAAAACAGTGATTTTAACTTCCAATTTTGTAACAACTCCCACAAAATAGAAGTATACTTTTTACAAAGATGGGAACCTGTTAGTATACATCTTGTTGGAAACATGGGTGTCCACAACCATTTCATATTAGCATTAAGTGAAGATAATTGACATTCTCTAGCTGACTGCAGCATGCTGAAGAGGGCAAGACATTTGGCAAATTTGTACTTTAAAGCAATTTGTGAATTTTTGGAATTTCTTTTTCCAGCGCAACGCTCATGAATGTGGTCAACATGATATGGCTACTCGTTTCCTCTGCAAATGCATACTTTTCAGTTGGCTGGCAAAATAACATCACAAGTGGGCTTTAGGATGGGTAATATAGCAGAAAAATAATGCAAAACATGAGAAAAAGTGTAGCATAGCCTAACTAATTGATAACATTTCAGTATCACAAGCCATCGCCTTAGTATCCATGACGCGAGTCGCTTGAAGACCTTCGAATGGAACAATCAAATGTAAGGTTCCCTATTTTTCAGGCTTGACCGCATCGAGACCACGACATATGTGACGTCATTGCTATTGGAAGGTTTTTTAAATCGATAGCAACCCGAAAGTGTAAGTATTAAATAGTGCTGTAAGTGCTTCTCCTGGGGCAAAAGCATTTCATTTTTGTCTACGAAGTCTTATTACCCCTTTTTCGCAACCAAAAACCCATTACGTGAAACTTGTCCATTCTCACTGCCATGCTTTATTATCTATGTCATGTCATGGCTTGCTAAGCATAGGCTTTCCGATTCCGGAGACGCCTTATATGGTAACACGTACAAGATAATCATGTATGCACGTTTGCTTGCGTTGTTAACAGATGACGGTACCTACTATACAAATTATTTATCGAAAGCACTAAAGTAAAATATAGTAAACTAGTAAAATTCGGGCCTCCATTCATGCCTATCGCACCTGTCTACTTTTACCTGGTAGGCATATACACCCGTGCATTACTGCATCAGGATGAAGAAAAAAACAACGAACAATCCGGAAGCTATTGTTCTCCGCAATATGCATGCGCACATCCCGTTCATGAAACATAGCATACACGACATACACGCTATGCACATACTATGGCAAGATTCCTATCGACTAATGATATCATGATATCGGCCAAGAGGTTATGTTCGTTTATTTTATTAATTTAGATCAGGTATATATTTCTTAATGAGTAATGAAACCGTGGCCTTCCGATCCACATGGTATATAGCTTTGAATATTATCCGAAGGTACAAAGGAATAGATGTATGGTGATCCTATGCGTGGGCGTTTGCGAAGTGGTCTCCAAAAGGGGTGTCGGCTGTTTTATTTAACGTGTCCCGAATGTTTTCGTTGAATCTGAGTCAGACTTTGGCTGGTTTGGCTGGTTGGTTTTCTCGCTATATGTAGTCCGACACATCTTGAAACAAAATTACATGCTACCTATTTCTTGGTGCAGTCTCCGATGAAACCTGACCTGCAGGTATGACAACGCTCTCCTCCAGGGCACATAAGGCTTAGTGAAAGCTGAATGAATCAAAGAAGTGCGCAATTTGCTGTTGTTTTCCAAATTATTTTCGTTTTTAGGCCAGGCTTTCTCACTACTTCCTTTACCTTACAAGGTATGTGCTCATCGATGTCGGGCAGAGTTAAAAAGCCATCATTCCGATCATGCCACGTGCGTCGATGTCTGGACATCCCAGTGTGCTAACGGTTTTTGCTTCCTTCCACTTCCCGCAAAGTCCTTGATAGTAATTTAAGAAGCAATAAATTAGGTCCAGATTTTGTCAATGCTCACTTTTTCTTTCTCCGAATTGGAAGAGTTGCTGCTGGCCATGTGGAAGCTGTTCCTAGCGATGTCATGCATGGTGGAGGTGGGATGTACAAAGGTGTAATATAAAATTATGTAAATTTTTACATTAGACCTCTAGGCAAAATATAAATAGTTTACAGCAGGTACCGTCGTGTATTAACAATGAAAGCAAATGTGCATAAATGTTTGACTTGTACGTAGTACCATCTAAGGCGTCTTTGGAATTGGAAGGCCTATGCGTAACAAGACATGACATGACATAGACAATAATGTATGGCAGGAGAATTCGGCCCATAGATGGAATTTCTTATTTTTTGTGGTTTCACGAGTGGTTGTAATCAGCTCCTGTGCAATAGCAATCAGCTGCTGAGGTGTTGTTCAGCTACACCTATGACGCATGCGGCGATTGTGATATATATATATCACTTTTTTATCTGTGCGAGTGCCAAGTTCGCCAATTACAGTGCAGAATTGTTGTGGCCATAGAAAGAATAGCTTTCGTGAAACACAACTCTATACAACACAGCTGTATTTATAGGTAACCGGACAAATGTACGTAAAGGAAATGTACGTATGGCAGATATACGTATGCAAATGTACGCGATTGGGAACGCCTGTAGTTGGGAAATGTTTATACCGTGTATGCTGATAATCATCTTAGTGTATGCGAGATGTGACAGTGATTTCTTGTCGAGGCGGCAAAATATGCGAAGATGCTATTTGAATTCGGAGAGTGATTTCAGTGCATGATATTTGTCATGAACTGATGTGTACGAAACATTGTTACTCTTGAAAATGCTCCATGATCGAAAAGCTTGAGACCTTAATATAACTAATTGTTATCGAAAGCATAGTACTCCTCGCCAATGTGGGCCAAAACGTTTCATCTTATTCTACTTTCATTTGATAGGCCTTGGTTGTACCCAAATATACACCAAGAGCAAAGTAACATTCGACTATTTTCTAATCATGCAGGAAAGGTCATTGTATAATATTGATGAATTAATGATGAAATGTTCCTCGCCAGAGCCCTAAATAAGCTATATAACTAAAATGTAGTATTTTTTGGAAATATTTTTACAATTTCTAGGTCATATTCAAGGTAACTGTGATGTATCATCATGCTCCTTGCAGCCGCATTAAAACGCATAACATTCCACTATGCCTCTGATGGATTTGTAATGGGCTATGTTTTAGTTGCATCGAACTTCGATGAGCTTTGGACTTGTTTATTGCTGGCTGTGCAGATCCCACGTATGATTTAAATGAAGTTTTGCTTCACGGTCCTGCGTGTTAGGCTGTGTTTACATGCACTGGGTTCTGTTTATAGCGGATCTTGCTATGCGTCATTTTTGTGCGTGATTCCGAAGATGCTTTTGCTTGCTGTTTGCGTTGAGTTTGTTCTTCGTTTAATGCAAAATGACTTGGGGGCGGGGCCACCCGACGTGGAGGTTTTCCGGTCCGCCATGGCAGCGACTGTCGGTTGGGTTCAAATTGCTGGTGTAAAAACATTATATAACTGATAATGTCAGTTTGCTTTTGATTCACTCGGCCACGGGCTACAGATGTATCGCGCAATACAAGAACAGGCTTAATTTTATGAATGTTCGCTATGAATGTGATGACTTTAGTATTCCGTGCGACTGGAATTTCTTTTTCACGTTCCACGGGAAAAGCGCATGCGATTTTGTGGGAGGAACCTCTAAGCATGCAGTAGCAAAAAAGCCGGATGCATGTTTTTGGTAAGCAGATTCTGACAGCAACCGACGCATTTCACTACATGAGGAAGCACGTTTTCATTCGTAATTTATTTTTGTCAGCTGACAGGACGTTGCAGAAACGACTTAAGCACTGAAATTCCAGTCCTCTAGACCGTTTGCCCTCAAAGTAAGCACTTTTTTCACAGTTCTCACCTGTTGATATGCTCAATTATGTCAGTCGCCGTGTGTCAGGAAGTATGTGCGACGGCGGGTCCGAATCACCAAGAAGTAAAACGACTGGGCCACACCTCGGTCTGATGCTATTTAGACTCGAGGCGAAGACTTATTACATGCATGGCATGGACTTTCCTTGCAACTGCTTTGATGAACTCGCAGTTCCCGCTGATTTCCAATGATCAGCTTGACATGCTTAGCAGCTATACTGGCTAATGTCAGCGTGGTTTTGCAGCATGTCTGATCATCAGGTGGACGAAGAATTAACATGACAAAAAAAACAGCACGTTTTCCAGAATCACGTGAGAATATTTGCTATGCTCAGCCGGTAATTCGAATAATTTTTTTTGGGCCCAATACATGGAGGATATGAGAAGGCCCACATATATTGGGGACAACATATTGGGTCCCATGTTAGAAGTCGAAATTATTTCGGGGAAAGTCAAAATTGGGAAGAGAGCCCCCTCGAAAAGTATGCCAATCCACTGAAAGTAATCAGATTTAAGAACAGCGGTACTCTCCCTTGCGTGAAGTGCATTTCTTGGCAAACCAAACACAAAGCTGAATGGCGCGTATATTTACTCAACTACAAGAGCTAAGATTGTTGTAAGATTGAGCTAAGACATCATGAACTAAGATTGTTACGTGTGATAGCGGTGACGCGTTAGCAGTAACTGGGCAACCCCAGCCGCCAACCCCTAACCGCCAACCTTAATCGCCAACCACTTCACCCCAGCCGGCCGAGCTGGCAGACACTGGGAAAACTCAGGCCCCCAGCCTGAGTTGACCTGCCACCCTAGCGTGAGTTTTAGCGTTGGGATCCCTAGCATGAGTGTTAGCGGCTTCGACACGTTTTTGGAGGCCGAACACATTCTGGGGCTTGTGGCGATTATTGGAGCCCCAGAATGATTTTCCATGTCCAGATTGTTTTCTTCGTTGCCCCGGCTTCAATTCTTTTTCTCGTTCCGTTGAGACTGTTGGGGTCCCAGTGCGACCTGTCGAGCCCCTAGCGTGATTTTCAAGGGGCCCGGGCTGGACATTTTGCGACCCACAGGTTCAGCGTGATTTTCAGGGGTCCGGCCCGACATTTTGGCCTCCATCATGGTATTTTTCAAAGACCCCGGTACGACTTCTTTGGGCCCCAGCGTGATTTTCAGGGGCTCCGGTCCGACACTTTTGGGCCCACCATCATTTTCATGGGCCTCAGTGAGACTTCTTGGGCTCCAAGCCTGATTTTCAGGGACCCCGGCCAAAACTTTCGGGGCCCACAGCGTGATTTCCAGGAGCCCCAGTCGAACTTTTAGGGAGCCTCAAGGCGATTTTGAGGGCCCCGGCACGACTTTTCTGTCTCCCAGTTTGATTTTCAGGGGCCCCGGACATATTTTTTGGTGCTTAGCGATATTTTCAGGGGTGCCGGCCCGACACTCCAGGCTCCAAGCGTGATTTCAGGGCCCCGGTGCGACTTCTTGGGGGCCTCAGCAGTATTTTCAGGAGCCCGGCCCCACTTTTTGAAACCCCCAGAGTAATTTTTTAGGGGCACCTGAACGAGTTTTTTTTTTGGACCGATGTGATTTTCAGGGACAGTAATTGGCAAAGCTTGTCTGTTGTTATCAGATTTTAAACCTTTCAGACGAAATAGTGGTGAAGCTTACCGAAGGCCAATACAATTTTCATCCAGCAGAATTGAAAGAAAAGAATAACCTATCGTCAGAAAGTTTCCTTGTTGATTTTGGTCGACCAGTTACCCACAGGGTCCTAAAGTTAAGTGCCGGGTCATACTACCCGAATCTCCCCTACCTGTAAACCCAACAGTTTTCTCATCTTCAGGATCTAACGAAATACATACCTCCTCTCGCTATTCTTCTTGAAAAGAATCAATCAATGTAGCCTGTCTCTTGATATCAGTAACGGCGCCAGGCTAAAACCTCCACCACCAACATACAAAACGTGTGGCTCATCTGGGCTCAACTTCGGCTTTCGATAGCTGGCTCACTTGGTCCGTTTGCCCGTTGCTGGCAAAACAAACTCAGGAAGCAATCTGACTCATGATTAATGAAACTGCTGATGCTGGCAACTATTACTGCAAGCAGAAATTAGCAACCTAGAACCATTTATATTTGGCATGATCTACCATGTGATCCATATTGGGTAAATATTGGATCTACTATGTGATCCATATGTGCTCCATTGCGTGTGCCAGATTGGGCTTCCGAACAATTAAAAAAATGCCTTTAAAATTGTGAGATGCTTCCAACCGGAGTGCTATATTTCAACTCGGCAAGGGTTATTGCAGGGGAGCATGGCCGGAATGCCCCCTGGATCCGCCAGGGATCTCCCTTGTGCATAAAATCTGGGATGCAAAAAGGTGTATACTCTCCAGAGCCCTGGACCCCTGGCCAGACACCCCATTTCTGGTTAAAAGAAATCGTGCTTTAAAACATTGGACAATGGCGCTTTGGGTATCGGGATATTTTCAGCACTGATATCCTGAATGTCCCCAACGGAGTATGTTATCACGATTTCGGTGGCTTTGAGGTCATCTGAATTTTGTACTTCATGGTGCTACAAATTTGAAGTTTTTGATACTTCTGCTGGATCTTTCATCGAAAGTCGCATTTGCTTTTTCCGCTATGCATAAAAAGTGCGACTTGTCTCGCCGAGTAATAGGAGTTGCTGTGCAGTTGTACTACAACACGTGTCGTTTTCAAAGCTGCGATAATATGACCCCTTCCCCCCACCCACATACCGCGCCGATGTTTCCGTGACATGATTAAGCCAACTACGCCAACACAGCATGGGCGTAGGAACAGGGGGGCCAGGGGGCCATGGGCCCATCCACTTTGCAAAGTGTGTGTGTGGGGAGGGGGGGGGGCAGCAATGGTAGCTGGCCCTCCCACTTTTGAAACATTCAAATTTCCTAAAAAGCAGCATGCATACATTTGAATATGTGAAAGAAAGAAAAAACTCCCAGCACTCCATAACTAAGCAAAACCTGCACATATCACATCGTAGCACTTCCACTCGCACCACTCGGGACATTTCCCAATCCCGCGGCCCACCGGCGAAACAGTGTGGGCGGCGCCATTAGCCGTGATCGTGCATAAATTGCGTCGAGAACCACCCTATTAACAAACAAACATCGTTGCGCTTCACTTTTTTTAGGTCATGCACGCTTGGACATGACCTTACAATAGCGCAACTAATTCAGGGGTTGATGTAACGCAACATATGCATGGGTTCCCACCTGATATTATGTTATGAAAAGTATATAAAGCAGATCATGTGCAAGCCGGTAACCAAATACATTCATATTAGTGTTTCACTGTGATTCTTTGACTATTAACATATTGAACATTTATTTCATTAATATTGCCTACAGTATAAAATTACTAAGGCTGAAGGCAGTAACGGAACACAATCAAGGTAAGACATAAATTCACAAGGGCAAGTTCCTTGCCTTGATATTATATAGCCATGTATTATATATGGCCTTGGTCCTAGCTGCCATGCACTTCAACATGTACATGCATTTTGATCCTTAAAGCATAAAAATTGCTGTCACGATACATCCATTGCGTGGCTGTAGTATGGAATAGAACGTACAAATTTCAATTTTTCAATGGATTTTCACAGTTGGGCACAATACACAGATATCCAACCTTTTGAGTGAGATGTCTGGGTATTATCGTTGCTGGCATCCAACATAGTGAAATACTTCTTTCCATCATTTATTATAATAACATAAATACAATAGTGAAGTCCACACCCTATTATATCAACTTCAAGCGAGAGAACGCCTCTCGGGATGTCGGAATCCACCGAGAGGATTAGGCGCTCGTGATGTGACCTGATAGGGTCACATGAGGAGTGATATGAAGAGTGATGATGTGACGAGTGACGAGTGACGCTTGTTATGTAACCTGACAAGGCACATGACGAGCATGGCAACTCACCTGAGTGGATCTTCAGCTGGGTAACTGCGCAGTGGCATTGACAGCACGTTAAACATTTAATTCAAGTTATGTCGTTCAACAGAAGTGGTGCGCTCGGATGGTGGGCTCATGGCATATGCAACAATCTCTGCTTAGCAAAGACTCATCCCAGAATCTATTCAATGAAGACATTTGGATTAAAAGTGCTTGAACACCGAATTAAAACGAGGACTACTATCAAGGCTTTTCATCGTCCAGTGATGTATGCGTCCAGGCTGAGATTTAAGAACCCCAAAGATAAGGGGATTAATTTAGGCCGATTGCAGGGTGTATATTTGTGAAAACACTACTTATGGTGCAAGAAGTTAAATGGACATAGTAAAGTCGATTTTGTGCCATGTACTCCATAGACGTCATTGTTAAGCTATACAATCATTGGGGCATGCGCAGTGGCGTACTGAATGGGGGCATGGTAGCAGTCCCCCCTCCCCTGAGAGGTTGTGGGCCCCCAATAATCGCGCCGGGGTTCGGGAAAATAGCGCCAAGCTCCATAAAAATCCTGCTGATGTCCCCAACAATCCCACCGGGGCCCATACATTGCGTTAGACGTCGTGAGCGGACATAATACCGGTGGCGCCGCTCTGGTGGTGGGTTTGTGAAGGAACACCAGCAGGGTGGGCTTGCTATGATTAATGCTATATTCTAGTTTCTAGAGGAGGTGCAAGTAATTTCGAATGGTCAAACCTGAACAGCATCCAATGGTCAAATCTCTTATGATGTGCAGTTCGTTTTATTATCAAATCATTTCACCCTGTTACTTTGCCCTTAAAGTGAAATGGGAGCAATTGGCCACTCAACATCTTGTAATAAAAACGTGCCATACATCTTCTGTGTGATGTGCTGACAATTTCCAATGTTCTTAACTAAACGAAAATCGAACGTGCTACATTTTTATATCATCTTGAGTAACTTCCATGAAGGTTGAACCCTTTCACTTTTGCACTCAATTCCAGAATTTCTGTCCAAGCTTGATAACTTGGACATTGTATTCCTTTAAATTGTATATCAGATGTGCTACATTAGCGAATTCATTTCTAATGGTCTCAAATAAAACGGCATAAAATCAGCTGCCTTCTGATGCCATATTCGACTACTTTTTATAGATATCTAACACTGTTATTTTTGTACTCAATTCCAGGATATCTGTTTCGAATTAGTATATTGTATTCCTTTTAATTGTACATCAGATGTTCTACATTACCAAATTAATTTCCAATGACCTCAAATAAACCGGCATAAAATCAGTTACCAAGATGCCATACTCGACTACTTTTATAGATACCTGACCCTGTCGTTTTTGCACTCAATTTCAGGATTTTTGTCTCGCATTATCACATTGTATTCCTTTAAATTGCATATCAGATGTTCTACATAATCGACTTAATTTCAAATGGTATCAAATGAACTGACATAAAACCAGCTGCCTTCTGATGCCACACTCGACTAATATTATGGATATCTAACCCTTTGACTTTTGCACTCATTTCCAGGATTTCGGTCTCGAAATATCATATTGTATTCCTTTTAATTGCATATCAGATGTTCTACCTTAGCGAATTAATTTCCAATTGTCTCAAATAAACCGGCATAAAATCAACTGCCTTCTGATGCCATAATCGACTACTTTCAACGATATCTAACCCTGCCATTTTTACCTTTTAACATGAAGCTTTCCGGCATCATTGTGGTTCTGGCATGGCTCGATGGACGTCAAGCGCCGACGGTTGCTGCTCAGATGATCCTTAGGGCCGTCGAGCGGTGGCACGACAAAAAGTAAAGTTCCACCCTTCAACAATACTAAGCAACATCGATTCTGCCACGTCAAAATGGTGTAGGTGAAAATCACGGTTGTAGGTGCATTCTTTCCATTCAACGCCCATAAGCGTAATGTTCTTAAACAATATCGAGAAAACCTGTCGGGCTCAACTCCAGTGGTGGCGGAACTCATGCCAGGCACATCGCCTTTCGCTTCAAATATGAAAATATACCTGTGACTTTGACGTTGGGCCCATTAACATTCAGGGAATGGTCCGCGCCCCCAAGCGCGCCACGCCATATTATGACTGTCGGGCGGTCGGGGACGGGCCACGGGCCGCGGGGCCCGCCGGTATGGTGGAAAATAGTTCCAGAAGCCAATACGCAAAGTAACAATATGCTTAATATATCACTGTATGTGGTAATGAAATTGACGTCTGAAGGCAAGCTACCTTTCATAAATGCACTTTGCATCATATTATATGGAGAAAGAGCCTCATAAATTGTAACTATATTCTACGCGCACACACTAGTGAACATCCGGGCGCGCTCGTCGCGGGCGCATATTTCAGAGTCCTTGAATGGCATCAGGAACCTACCTGTTTTCTTCCTTTTCCGGAGATCCCCGACGTTCGCATTAACATTGCGTCTGACGTCCAACGGAGGGCCCTAAAAAGTCGCGCAGAAGCCCCTGAAAATGACGCTGGGGCCCTCAAAATCCCATCAAGGCGCCTGAAAATCACATTGGGGGGCCTCAAAAAGCGTTCTGGGACCATACAATGATGCTGATGGCTTCCAAATGTGGACCGGGTCCCTGAAAATACCGCTGGGGCTCCCCAAAATTCCAGCCGGGATCCGAAAAGTCGCGACAGGGCCCCGAAAATCACGCGAATGCCTTAAAAGGTCGGCGCGTGCTCCTGAAAATCACGCTGGTGGCCAATAACTCTCGCCGGGCCCCCGCAAATCACGCTGGGCGCCAAAAAGGCTGGCCGGGCCGTCAAAATCACGATGGGTCCCAAAAGGTCGGGTCGGGGCCCTTGATAATCACACCATGGCCCCCAAAATGTCAAACCGGGGCCCCTGAAAATCACGGTGGGAGCACAAAAATAGTCGTGCCGTTGTCCTTGAAAATCACTATGGGGCTGCAAAAAGACGGGCCCCTGAAAATCACACTGGGGGTCGAAAAAGTGGTGTCGAGATTCTTGAAAACCACAACGGGGACCCCAAAATATTGAGCCTGGGTCCCCGAAAATCACGTTGAACCTGAAGGTACCAAAACGTCGCGCCCGGGACCAACGGGTCGCACCGGGGCTCATTCTGGAAAGTCATTATGGTGTCCTAGCAATCGCTCCAAAAGAAACAAAGACATGCTGGGCCCCCAAAGACGTGTCGACGTCACTAAAACTCGCGATAGGCATTCCAACTAATGACGACAGGGTCTAAAAATCGTACTTGGACCCAAAACCGTCGCACCGCTGCCCTTGGAAATCGCACTGAGGGCCCAAAAATTCGTGCCGAAGCACCACAAGTCGCAGCTAGCTTCCCAAAAATCAATTCCAACCCGGGATGTCAATCTGCGGTCACAAGAAAATTGCACCAAAGACCCCAAAAACGTGTCGGGCCCCGGAAAAGAATCGCTTTGGAGCACCGAAAAAATATCCACAGGAACCCGAAGAATCGCAACGAGGCCCAAAAATATCGCGCAGGAGACCTACAAAAATAGAAGTCGACAACAAAAAATAACAAAGGGACTCCGGAAAATTCAGAACAGGTCCCGAAAGAAAGTTATCCTAAGAACCTTTCTACTCTGAAGGGTACCATTGGCTGGACACAATAACTCTGCTGAGCTGCCGCAGTGGCATACCAAGCGGGAAAATCCCTCCCCCCTCCATCCTGAAGAGGTGGACTCCCAAGAATCCAAGAAACGTGCCGGGGTCCCCAAAAACGGTTCTGGGGCCCCATAAATTCGCATCGGGCCCCAGAATTAGCCGCTATAAATAAATACAGCCGGCACCAAGAACTTGCACCAAGAACTGCATTGCCAGAAAATTTACGCCGGGAACGCCAAAATCGCCCTGGGGCACAGATAAGTCCAACGTACAAGGCGAACTAGCTCCATGCCCCCCAAATATCACGATTGGGACCCACAATTCCTGTCGGTAGTCTCATAAAATTATAGTCGGGGCATAACAAATTTTCCTCGGGGCTCCCAGGAACTGGTGTCGATGGCCCCAAATAACACAGCGTGGCGGCAAAAAAAAACGCATCCGGAACCCAACAAGAATCAAGCAGGAGCTCCCCAGAAGAAAGATAGATTTCTAAAAATAAATGTCCGAGCCAGGAAAATCTTAAAATCAGGAAAATCAGATGCCTTAACAAATAGCATACGGCACCAAAAAACGTACCGGAGCCCGAAAAATCGCGGCGACACATAAAAAAGTGACCGGGGCCTGAAAAACCAGGCCGTGGCTCGGACTTTACGTAATTCAGAAGTCATCAAAAATTGCGTCAAGCACAGAAAACTGGCGTCGGATCCACCCGGAACTACGCGCCTGGGCCCGAAAAGTAACGACGGGACCCAGAGAAATTATACCGGATCCCACAATATCGTGCTGGGGTCCTACAAATGTAAGCGAGGAACCCCTTAGAAATAAACTCAGCGGGACCCTAAGAGCACAACTGGAGGACGAAAATGCACCGGGCCCTCCAAAGCGCACCGAGTCTGGCAAAAAGTGGACGGCCTTAAAACATGCGTTGCAGCTCTGAATGTCCACACCGGCAGCTAAAAAAAAACACAACGGGTCCCTCAAAGCACATCGGGGCTTTGAGACCGCATGGAGGCTTCAAAAACAGACTGGGGCCCTGAAAAATCGACATCGTCCTAGAAAAAGAACAAAAAGACCGGACACTCAATAAACACTTCAGGTTTGCGAAAACGCGCCACACCTAACAAATATCGTCTGTGCACAAAAAACAATAAAGATCTTAAAAATACAGCTGGGGTCACAAAAATGTGCCGGGCCCCTAGCAAAAATTGGCTGGAGCCCTAAATCACATCCATAGACAAAGGAAAACGGAAATGTCCAAAAAAGAACATCTAACTAGAGCCTCAGTTCGGTAGCGAATCTGGGAGCGTATCTAACCAAAGAGATGAGGGGCATCAAAGCTCAGCGGTTATCCGGATTTCTCAGCCGCCAGAAAACGTGGGAAGAAGAGAACTAATCATCGAATTGCATTCAGGACGGGCCCTTGTGGCTCTTAAGTCTGAACACGTTATGCATTTATGAGGTACCGTGTGTTGTCACCTGTAAGCTATTTTGCACTGAATTGTTGGTCCCCAAAATAAGCGTTTCCAGTCCGTTTCAGCCGGGTGCCACTTGATGTAGTTGTAGCATTTCGTTTCAAGTGGCGGATATTCTAAGGTGCACGATGTGTACTACAGAGATGATTGAGGTGACTGATCACCTCACTGACCACCTGTTGGAGTTAGGTCATGAGGACGAACACCATACCATGCATTTTTATATACTGTGTTTTTTATTTGCCCCAGTTTGTCAGTTTGCCAATCTTGGTCTGCAACATTTACATTTACATTTATTTACATTTACAATTTACATTTACATTTACAACGGGGACATCTTAAAGACGTATTGTACTATATCATGGAAACTAGGGCACACCACATACCCATTAGCGAGGCTGTAATGAGTTTGCTACCCCCCCCCCCCCCACCCACACACACAGACACACACTCACTCACCACATAGCGGAAGTTCAATATATTTAGTTTGAACAGTAATAATAAATGGTTTCACTCGCACCAGGAAGATAAACCTAGTGTTAGAAAATAATCCATCGGTCGTGAAAAGAGTTCCAAGTCCAGCGAGAAGTGTGAATTTGAAAGTACTTCTACTGCGATGATCGTTCTTTTTCAGGACCACAAGTTGCTGTTAGCCATAGACGCGCCCAGGGGGCCTGCCCCCCCCTCCCCTTAGTGGTGAAAGTTGTGTGTTCACTATTAAAATTATCGGGTTCTCTATCCAAAAGTGCTCAACCATGGTACTTTGCGAAATTCCTGGGTGCGCCCCTGCTGTTGACCCTGGCCCACCAACTTTTTGAGACGTTCCTACACCTACGCAACACAGCATGCATTGATGGTCACAATTGGATAATCGTGGACACGTGCATACCCACTGATGAGACATCGATTGGACGCATTGTCGCTTTTCACCGCCCATCCACTGACCAACAGATCATTCGGCAATTACGCATTCACTGGACCGTCTCTTCGTCGGTCGGAGCACCTGCCAACAACCCTACTGACATGGCGCTCACTGAATTAAGCGCAGTGTCCGCGGGCGTTCTGCAAGGGCACGGCTACGAAGGTCGAGAACCGCGTACACCGCGAAGCCAAAGAACGAAGAGACTCAGCAGTCGCCATGACAACCGGTAAACAGCGCGATGGACAACGCCACAACGGCCTTGCGTGACACGCCAGTGTTGGATACGGTCGCCACCGGTGACGACGCGACATTTTGCCGCTGCAAACCGCGCCGTCCGTGGCCGGTGGCACCAGTGACGTCATCATGCGGTGTTTGAGCACGTGCTGTTGCTGTTTCACTACCTCACAGGGTGCCATCATCATCGGGATCATAACGATGGTAAATTCGAGCAGCGCTGTTATTGTTATGATAGTAGACTTCGTGATCAATGCCTAATAAGAGGGGTGGAGTTTGGTAGCTAGTGCTGGTGCGTGAGCACTTCTTTGTTCTGTGTGCCAGCTGTATGTTTATGCTGTGTGACAATGTGTTATAACGCCAAGTGAACCCAGCCGATTGTGGTGCACTTGAGGTACCTTATTTAAGCATTTCCATTTATAGGTGCTGATGTTTCTGTAACGGTGCATGTAGTCTCGTATATAATTGTAGCTGTGGACAGGCGAGAAGTTGAACAACACCTTAGTGCAGGGGTGTTGTTTCGTATACATGTGAGGCGGCAAGTGTCCCTCAATGTTGGGTCCCCCAATAATTTCAACTTTTAACATGGGACACTATGGAGTGTGCTCCCCTCCCCCACAATCAATTTGGTCCTGCCTATTGCCTTCATGTCTTCCCCCCCGCCATGAAATATTTTGTTATTTCTAAATTAACACTTGTGCCTTAGCGTCAACTTGAGCAGCACCTGGCAAAGGCAACTTAAAAGCTACCGTATCGAATATAGTTTGCATATACGGAATATGTAATTGGTTCTGAATTCATGCACATTGCAATATCTTTGCGGGATTCATTTAAAATTGTTCAACATTATGGTGAACCTTAACTCACGCCCTTGCACGAGGTGTGAAACAACCCCTGAGCCTTTTGTTTAGCCACGGAAAAACGGCGCGAGCTGGGGACTACCACTCGGTATATCTGATGATATCTGGTATATCTGATGATATCTGGTATATCTGATGATATCTGGTATATCTGGTATACGACAATGCCGACATCCTCTGCCGACGTACCCACAGAAGTAACAGACTGGTCGAAATAAAACCGAGTGCAACCGACCGCCTTACAACATTATTCGAGTCAGATTTAGGCTTGGTGACCTAGATGTCAACGAGAATGTCACAGGCCAGGTCAAGTAAGAAGAGCTTCAATGTTCTGGACCATCCATTAGCTCTAACAAATGATGTCATATGGTTCGTATAGGTGAACACTGGATCAAAAGGGCAATAATTGTATCTGGCATGCGTCACACGCATGGTCAAATTAGGTTCAGGTCAGATGAGGTCAGGTGAGGCCATCGTACATATGTACACACCTGCGGCATGCTATATGTTTGCATCAATAACAACACGTTGGATAAGAAAGTCAATATTGGATAGTAGTATACACGTATAGAACAAAAAGACCTCTAACTATCATCCGAGCTCCGCCACACTGTATGTCACGGCACGCATGTAACGCTATGCCATCTTTAATTGGGCTTCTATCCCAGGTTAATAATCGGGCACATCTCCAAAGTAATTTTGGGTACCGAGTAGGGGCACATCTCCATGGTAATTTACTGAAGTCGAATTCACGCTTTCAAAGCATGCACATATTTGACCTAGTATGATCATCATCTTCAATCAGGTCAAGGGTGGGCCAGATTTATATAACACACTTCAATACATGATAACCGTATCTAAATATGCCCTGATTCGTGCGTATTTATTCACTTCAACCTTGCATTAATCGGCTAATTATAAATTAGTGTCGACATGTAAACCCTATGAGCTTAATGGATGGCTAAATACATGGCAGACCATTACCTACTTTTGCCGGAGAAGGGGTATATTTTGTCATCCCATCCCTCAACCGTTTGTTCTGGGCCACATATAGAAAACAGTTTCACGAGCACGTTGCACCATCATTAATTTGTCCAGTGGTGTAAAGCATCGTCTACCTTTTGGCGTTGGCCTTTCAGGTCGGGTCAGTGGTCATTGTCTGGGTGTCGAAAACTGGCAACTCTATGTTTCAGGCTTTCGACTCCTAGCAGCTAACAGAAAGTAAAACTTGGAAAAAGTAGCTAGTTGAGTTGCCGGCGAAAATCATAGTACATATAAGCAAAATGCGAATTCAATGTCACACGCAGAAGGTGTTGTAAGCAGCATAGTTCTTTCTGCGTTAGAACGTAATTGTACCAGAACTTCCAAAATACGAAAATAAAGCGATGAAGCAGATAATTCGACTTGGAAAGGTGCGCTGTAACATATGGTGCCCGAAACTTGATGAAAAGGCGTGCAGTAGCATGGATCCGGGCGAGGTAACTCACTCCCCGGGCGACACTTACCACACCTTTTCGACTTCTATAATTCGCATGTTTCTGGGGTAAGAAGACGTGGTGAATACGAATTGAGCATCGAAACCTACCCTAGACAACAATGTGTTGCTGACAGGTCAAATTGAAGATACCAGATCACCTGAGCCATCGACACAGGATGACCAAATTATCTTCACGGTTATTTTGGCACAAGGCGGAATAAGTGTTGGATTCAAATCCAGTGTTGAAAACTGTCCTGTATGTCAATTGCCTGTAGACAGAAGTAGTCTTAAACCGGCCCATGCCACCAGAGTTATTGACCTAGGATGACTTTGGAAAGGTACAAACATTGGAATAAACATAGAAGACATGTGGAAGCATGTAATACGAACATGTGATACGTTGGTACGAAAAAGGCACAATTAATGACATTTCAACAATTCTTCATTTCTTCGGAGGGGGAAGAGGTACCACACATTTTTGGTCCCTTGCCCGGAAACGTGGATTTTGGTCGCCATTACATTCATACATTGTGTTCTGGTCGTGGTGGGAACGTGTTTGGACGCAGCTAGTTTTTACCCCAGCCTGTGGGCGTTGCATGGACAAAATGGCCGAATGCCTAATATTTTGTCTGAGCGTCTCTCCCTAGTGGAACCCATGCCACTGAGCACTAACCAGTATACACTTACTCTCCGTACCCCTCCCTCCCTCCGATCATTATCGCTGGCGTAGCATAAGATCTGAAATAAGGGCAAAGCATGTAACACCATGAAGGCGTCTTTCTGGCCGCATACCGGGGCTGACTACACACCCATGGCCAGAGCCATGACCAGAGCCCAATAAATTGTCGGTAAAGGGTGCTGGCTAATGCTGCCAATCGCAGCTGGACATAGGTACCTTCTTCTTGCATCCATGTTCAAAGGTGGATTCAAGGACAAAACAATCTGTAACTATGTTCCCAAGCAGTCCGTAATCTTATACAATGCTGGATTACTTTTGCAGTACTTGGAACACGAATTCAATTTGTCTAAAAAAAATGGTATATTTGTGTTGCAAGGTGTTTTTTAATATGAGCTTTTATCATGATTAAGACGATGCCACGAATCATTTCCTTTGCAAATAGTTGTTTAGATGGCTAAAGATAACTGAAAAGTGAGCATTCGCAGAGTAAATGTGTTTTTAATCAGGCATCATCTTAATCTAAATCGGGCATCATCTTAATCACGTTCAAAACATAATATTCGTACTTTATCTCCCAACAATTATACAATTACTTACTTTGAAGCACAATAGTACCAATATATATATATATATATATATATATATATATATATATATATATATATATATATATAATATATATATATATATATATATATATATATATATATATATATATATATATATATATATATATATATATATATATATATATATATATATATTCTTTTACTTTTTAACACTGGTTGGTTTTTTTTTGCCACCGCCCGGATGGCATCAATCACCATGCTCTCAAGGTTTGGATGCAAATCTGCTAGGTTTCTCAAGGTTCGGATGCAAATCTGCTAGGCTTTCAAGGTCGGAGGAAAGTCAATACCTTTTCCTTAAACCACTATGGCAATGATGGATGATCAAACAAAAGCCGACATGTGGCCCCATCCACCGACTCTACTAACTGGGGATATAGCCTTACCACTGCCTTACTACTGCCTTACCACTGCCTTACCAGTGCCTTACCACTGCCTTACCACTGCCTTGCCACTGCCTTGCCACTGCCTTACCACTGCCTTACCACTGCCTTACCACTGCCTTACCATTGCTCCCGGATCAAACGGCATGGCTAGACATGCAATATATTTGACTAGGTAGGGGTCTTCCTACTTCCCAGGCCATTGAATCATATAACACTGTGTTCCTCCTTCACCAAACACTCGAGCTTTTCAGCAGACTACGTTACGATGCTTCCTTGTGTAATGGCACTGGGAGTAGGTAGTTAGACACCTCCGCCTTTGCCGATTTGTCACAATCCGGAAAAGCCACGCCACTCTCTCGCGCGAGTGAAAACACGTCGTCCCCAAAACAGAAGCCGAATGAAAAATCAGCTCCATAAATAGTCCTTGGACAGCTCCCATTTTTCATAACAGAGCATCGCACAGCCCAAAACATCTGGTCACAGACGTTCGATTCCGTTGTCACCGTTTTCATCAACGCACCCGGCTTTGGGCTATTTGATCAGTTTCAACCAGAAAAACGCCAAACTTCGTATCGGTGGCTCGTAGTTTCGATGTCGGGTGCCATTCTCGGTGCATTGCTTTAAATGTAGTGTCACCGATAACGGCACCGAACGGTATTTGGGTGCCATTTGAATGAATGTTTGAGAGAATTTCCGCCAATAGCAGTCAAGTGGGCAAAAACCAGAAGTTTAATATGACGAAGAATGGCTCTTAGATGCTCCTGGGTTTTAGACATTGTGCATAAATAAAATATATATACGACCTTCAATATACCAGGAGGTATATTGAAGGTCGTATGCGAGCGGAGCCTTGCGAAGATGACGACTCTTTTCCTGGAAAACGGATACCCAGCACATCGGGTACACTCCGCCGCTCGTGCTGTTCACCCTCACAACAGTAGTAGGATAGGTTGGCAACGTCGGCATCGAGCGGGTAGCAATCCCAACTATGTTTGCATGAGACTTCCTTTTGTCGATGACCAACTATGTCGACAGGTAAACGCAGCCATCCGTTCGTCTCATCTAAACCATGTTAGGGTAGCCTGGACTAGCGGACCTACGCTGAAATCTTACCTGGTCCGCTCAGCCCTGGAAATGCCGCCATGCCCTGCTGGTAGGAGAACGTGCCACACCTGTATCAACGGGCTCAAAGGTAGATGTACACGAAAAAACGTAGTTTACAAAATAACGTGCAATCGCTGTCTTGGAACATTTTATATCGGTGAAACCAAACGTAGCATCAGGGATAGGTACAATGAGCACTTGGGAGATGCCAGACTTCGGAGAGCATACACTCCTTTAGGCGAACACATGATCGACAAACATTCTAACATGGAACACAGCGACACTAACACAAACTTCAAAGTATAAATTCTAGCAACAGCCAGGGACAACGCTGATCTGAAGGTCCTCGAATCTCTACATATACGTAATCTACGGCCGCAACTAAACACGCAAACGACGTCTTGGTATATCACATAAAATTACATAAACATAAATTATATATAGCATGTATTACGCGTTATATTGGATATATGTCTATATATGTGCGTGAGGGTATGCATCGATATGTATATGGACCATCGGCTCGGGCTTCCTCAGAGGATTCCTTCTTGACATAGTTTGTTTCTGGTTTGGAGTTTCTGTGAGTGTCTGCACCACTGAGGAGGCTTTTCTGCATTTCACGTGTCTTTTTGCACGCTTTTTATTCCGCGTGATTATTTAAATTGTTTAAACTTGAGCTTTTTTAATCACTCCTGACGATGGCCCCTGGCCGAAACGTTGAGCAATAAAGTACAACCCTTATCGTTACTTTTGATGTCAACTCAGCACCTCCTGGTATATTGAAGGTCGTATATATATTTTATTTATACACAATGTCAAAAACCAGAAGAGGTCTGTCAGAGTGAAAGGCTGTCTAATCGCTACATGAGGACGTACAATACAATTACTGCAATATTCCAAAGGTAAAGTTTTGATGCCATAGAACTGTCACACGTGTAATACATATGGTGTCTTTTTTCTGTCACCATTTTAGATGGTGAAATGCTATGCTTTCTGACCCTTGTCTTCAGCATCCAAATTGGCGCTGGGGCGATTAAAAAGCCAATGCACGTCACCTGCGGTCGAGCTGGGTCCGTGACGTTGAGTTACCTTTGAAGGCAAATGACCAATGTAAACACTCTAGCTGAGTGGCCGATCACCTTACAATAGTGGCCATTTGGGGGCAATAAATGATATTAGCTGCTGATCAGTATCGATTGCGGCGAAATATGGCCAGACGCGTTTCCACTTATGACCGCACAGTTCAGTGACTGGACAGGACACTTTCAAATTTTACATACACTAAAGTAGACAAAGGATCAGCCGTTCAAAACAGTGGCGCGCTAACTTGTATCGTGTTCCTGGGAACGCGAAGAAGATATGTAGGAGGGTTACATCAACTCAATGTTCGAGCGACGGTCGAACGTATTAGGAGTTTGAACCCACGATGGCCTTCACCCTTAACCCTGCCTGCTAACCAGGGGCCTAACCCGTAGCATCTCCACCCCATTATCACTTGGCCATTAACGATCTTTATCCCTAGCCACGAGGTTTGTGGGTATACAATAGTGATCAAATCAACCTTGCAGCTGCCTACCTAGGCTATGTTCCAGCCGTGCCCCCCTCCCCCCCCACCACCACCACCACCACCACCACCACCAACGATCCGTGGCTGGTTCCACGACTTCACATTTCACGATCGCTAACGGAGCGCCAACATCGCCTCCAGCTGCCGCACATTGCCGTCGTGGGCCTGCTGTCGCACCTGCTGAACACCTGGTCGTCGGTGCAGATGGACGTGGAGAGCTGGGCGCAGAACGTCAGCGACACACTGGCGTCCAGCGGCTCGCAGATCCCCGCCGTCACGGACACCGTGGGGAACGCCGCCGCAGGTCAGTATCGGCAGGTCCGCGCCGTCACGGACACCGTGGGGAACGCCGCCGCAGGTCAGTATCGGCAGGTCCCCGGCGTCACGGACACCGTGGGGAACGCCGCCGCAGGTCAGTATCGGCAGGTCCGCGGCGTCACGGACACCGTGGGGAACGCCGCCGCAGGTCAGTATCAGCAGGTCCGCGCCGTCACGGACACCGTGGGGAACGCCGCCGCAGGTCAGTATCGGCAGGTCCGCGCCGTCACGGACACCGTGGGGAACGCCGCCGCAGGTCAGTATCGGCAGATCCGCGCCGTCACGGACACCGTGGGGAACGCCGCCGCAGGTCAGTATCGGCAGGTCCGCGCCGTCACGGACACCGTGGGGAACGCCGCCGCAGGTCAGTATCGGCAGGTCCGCGCCGTCACGGACACCGTGGGGAACGCCGCCGCAGGTCAGTATCAGCAGGTCCGCGCCGTCACGGACACCGTGGGGAACGCCGCCGCAGGTCAGTATCGGCAGGTCCGCGCCGTCACGGACACCGTGGGGAACGCCGCCGCAGGTCAGTATCAGCAGGTCCGCGCCGTCACGGACACCGTGGGGAACGCCGCCGCAGGTCAGTATCAGCAGGTCCCCGCCGTCACGGACACCGTGGGGAACGCCGCCGCAGGTCAGTATCGGCAGGTCCCCGCCGTCACGGACACCGTGGGGAACGCCGCCGCAGGTCCCCGCCGTCACGGACACCGTGGGGAACGCCGCCGCAGGTCAGTATCGGCAGGTCCCCGCCGTCACGGACACCGTGGGGAACGCCGCCGCAGGTCAGTATCAGCAGGTCCCCGCCGTCACGGACACCGTGGGGAACGCCGCCGCAGGTCAGTATCAGCAGGTCCCCGCCGTCACGGGCACCGTGGGGAACGCCGCCGCAGGTCAGTATCGGCAGGTCCGCGCCGTCACGGACACCGTGGGGAACGCCGCCGCAGGTCAGTATCGGCAGGTCCGCGCCGTCACGGGCACCGTGGGGAACGCCGCCGCAGGTCAGTATCAGCAGGTCCGCGCCGTCACGGACACCGTGGGGAACGCCGCCGCAGGTCAGTATCGGCAGGTCCCCGCCGTCACGGACACCGTGGGGAACGCCGCCGCAGGTCAGTATCGGCAGGTCCCCGCCGTCACGGACACCGTGGGGAACGCCGCCGCAGGTCAGTATCAGCAGGTCCGCGCCGTCACGGACACCGTGGGGAACGCCGCCGCAGGTCAGTGGTGTCAGCCAAGCGTCTCCAGTGCTGGAGTTGCAAGGTCGGGTGTGTGGCGTCTCTCTGAGTGTTCGGACGAGATACGAGACGAACTATTTAGAATGCATATGGGGAGAACTTTATGCGACGAGACAGTGTCCTTTGAGCGTTGTGAAGATGAGATCGCGTGCCGTGAGTATGCACGCGAATACTCATACCAGCGTGACACCCGAACTTGCCGTGTCGAAATGTTGAATGTACGTCAATGTTAGTTCAACAGACAAGAAGGATTGTGATGCAAGAGCAGGGACAAGAAGGATATGAAGGACCGCGATGCAGCCTGGTATCTGGGTGTCGCACTGTATCACGGTCCTGTTTCATGTAATTCGTGTTTAGTTTATACCACGTGCAATCCTTCGATGCGGCGCCCTTCATCGGATTGACACCAGCCACAAAATCTCTCGGCCTAATGGCACGCAGATCGCGTGACATGATGCATAGCAACGTGACCGGCGACCGGCTGGTTGGCGCTTAGTCTGTGCAGGATGGACGGGTTAAGTTCCACCTTGGAACTCTTTCCTTGACCAAAGAAGTACGCACTTCGAAGATAATATTGCGGTGGAAAAGACTGAAAATCAAATGTAAAAGATACGGCCGAATTTTGAGTGAAGCAGTTACGAACTGAAATGTTGTAGCACAATTGTCATTAATATATCAAAATTGTGGCGGTCGGGACGGTCGGGACGGGCCGCCGGGTTGCTCAGCTCAACTGGTGTCATACATGCACTAGGGTTTTTGCCAATAACAGGTACAGACAGGCATGCCATAACTGTGCGCCTCATGGTCAGAGAACTTTCCCTGTGGGCGTGTTTTTAATTACAAGTTAAAATCCGCCATGGGCACAGTGATGCGCCTTTAGCCGCAGTGGTTCCTGTTTTGGTCTCTTGGTTTTAAGAGCACTTTGCAAGTGTGTGTAAGAAGGCGTGGTTCGAACCTTTACAAGATTTTCTGCGATACCACTGCCATTCATTCACCTATCCACACACGGCACACCTTTGATGCTACTGCCTTCAGGACTACACAGCAGCAAACGCTGATCTACTCGGCTCTTCGGCAATTGTGCTTCTTTATCAAACATCAAATGGATCACGCATTAATCGTATCTCGGTTCGTTCGCAACCTGTTATTTTTCGGCAAATGTTCGATAAATCCAAGACGAAGAAGAAATGTACGGTTTTTCGTAATGTAGCCATGTTCTCGCCACACTAAACTGGGAAATTTGTTACCACCACACTGCCAGCCTAGTACTTGTCTCGCCGCTAAGATAAGGAGAACAGAACTGAAACCAGCACCCTTCCGCATCACGAACACAACCCTACCACCCTGGGCCAATAAAACATGACCGCAGCCTCTCCCATCCCTCCTCCCGCACCAGGGTCGACCCAGCCTGCCTTTGCTTTGGATGGTGTCCACATCCACCACATTAGCGAGAGATCTTAACGATAAGTGGAAGAGTTTGGACGCCATAACATTCTGAATAAATCTGTAGAACGTTAAAATGTATTATTTTCTTGGCACTAGGTATTTATCTGCTAAATTAAAAAAAACATCGCTGGCTATGTTAAAGCTGCAGGTACATAAATGGGTGTTCTCGACGAATATACGGTTTCTAAATATTTAGAATTGTACACCACGATTGACCCCTCCCTTATACCAAATATTGCTTCGCCACATCTGGCTACGGTTTTCCGCGATTGCAAAAAATCAGGTCGTACCACCCGGCTGATGTTTGGCGCCTCTGTTCATACAATAAAATACAGGACGTGTTTGGAATCTCCGCCGAAACAAGGTGGCCGAAGCCCCCGTTACAGGGTAGCATAACTTTGCACATCAACTAAGTCAACAACTGATACAAGGAAGTCTTGTAGCTGACTATGTTCCGTATCGAATTTGCTTCCAATCTGCCTACATTAATTGCGCTATCACTACATTACCATTACATGCCAGAATATTCACTGCAAATCTTAATTAAAATGCAGTTCTGTCGAATTAGGTTGCATTATTACCAAAAGGAATGATGCTATGCCCATTGATATGCTATTATTTGTAAATGGATTGCGCTATGCCGACTTGTCGAAAATGGATGTGCTTATCGCTGAAATTGTTGCGCATGCAGCGAAATTGAACGCATAAAGGTGTATGTTTGGAACAAGGGTTCAGCCACTTGTTCAATGTGGAGAAGAGGACATATGAAGTTTGTAGGAGACGCAAGGCGAGAGGGAGATAAATTAGCAAAGGGATAGCATGAGCCCGATGCTAAAATATTCCAGTGATGGGTGATGCGTCTCCCTCGTCCACCCAGCTGAGTCGCGCCAGATGTATCTGGCCACCTCCTTACGTGCGTGCACTTGTCAGCATACCATTGCATGTATGCCACCTTTAGCGGATGAGTTCTTCGGTGGATGAATGGCTCGCTTGTCGTGTCCTGCAGAAGTTGAACCGCGTGCTGGTCAGCCAGTGTTTGGTCTATGTGGTTAATATGTCGCCGTAAAACAAGAATCACATCGACATGCCAACTGTTACGCAATGCTGAGCATCAGCGGCACATATATGAGCATCAGCGGCACATACATGAGCATCAGCGGCACATACATGAGCATCAGCGGCACATACATGAGTACCAGCGGCACATACATGAGCAGCAGCGGCACATACATGAGTACCAGCGGCACATACATGAGCATCAGCGGCACATACATGAGCATCAGCGGCACACAAATGCATCAGCGGCATATGCATGAGCATCAGCGGCACATACATGAGCACCAGCGGCACGCAAATGAGCGTTTATTGCTAATAAGTATCCCTTAGTTAACGCTTTGAAGTACCTTGGCCTGCGTATATGCAAGTTGATCACAATTTATCAGTAGCTTTCGGCTTATGTGTGATTTCTGGGAGCTATGAATCAGGTTATTAGCTTTGTCACCAGAAGCGCCGAAATCGCTAATTGATGACAAGTGGGGATAGCCTAGAACCCTGGCGCAGGCCATTGTACGACCTATGGGGAAATCTTAGATCCCTGACGCAGGCCATGGTATGACATATGGGGGACATGTGAGCGTAGAACCATAGAACCTTAGAACCATGGCGCAGGCCAATGTATGACCAATGGGGGTAAACCCTAGAACCCTGGCGCAAGCCATTACATGACATGTAGGGGAACCGTAGAGCTCTGACGCAGACCAATGTATGACATATGGGGGAACGATAGAACCCTGGTGCAGACCATGGTATGATCTATGGGGACGCCTTAGAACCCTGGCGGAGGCTAATTTACGACATATGTGAATACCTTAGAACCCTGACACACGTCAATGCATGATCAATATGGGAAACCCTAGAACCCTGGTGCAGACCATTGTATGACCTATGGAGAAGCCTTGGAGCCCTGACACACGCCAAGTTACGACCTATGGGGAAACCTTAGAACCATGGCCCATGCCATTACATGGTCTATGGCGAAACCTTAGAACCCTGAGCAGGCTAATTTTTGTTGTTAGCAATTACAGTGACAGGGCTCAAGTCTAGCCCCCTGGCAAAGTATTTCGCCTAGCCGTCATCATTTAGTGAATAAAACTGCTTAACGACACACCTTAATATGCACGAGTGCGGACTCCCTCAGACTTCACCCTCGCTCGAAAAGAAGTTCACAACAATGCCGTGGTGATGGTACTGCGTTGTCAACGTCAGTCGTATGACCCAATGGTGCCAATTTACTAGCATGATTGTGAATACGACCATCCTGGGGATACGTGCATCTTTTTTAAATGTTCAGATTAGTATAAATTTGGCGTTTTTTCTAACGATAAAACAAATCTTTAAATTTTTTTGCATACTGCGCAACTTGCAAGGCGGCGCTCTACTTTTGCGGATGTCGCTTGGTGTTGGTGCTGTGCTCCTTCCAAGTCAAAATGTCTAATACGATTGGGGAGTGAGAAGGGCCAAAATGGTAACAAATCAACAGTGCACAACAGATAGAGGACAGCAATCAACGGCAAACAGGCAGTTGGAGGAGCACACCAGTCGATGCGCCTGATTCACACACTGGAAATATGTTCTCTTGCTGTTCCAGATATGAAGACCGTAATCATTGCCCTACTCATCTACTGCGTTGCTCTGGTAGTCGCCTCTGGTATGCTCATCAGCGGCACCTGTCAGGTCAGTCAGCTGATTTCATTTCTGAAATAACCTGCCAGGTTTAAATTCAGGTAACGGTCAGTGTGCTGTGGGATGTTGCGGCACCACTCAGACTCTAGTATTTATTATTGAAATGGTCGCTGGTGTCGATGTTTGCCGGGGGCCGTGACATTTCACTCTGTGTCCCCAATCAATGCTGCATAAATACTCCTTAGCGGGATGTTCAATATGCGTCAGCTGATTACGCTGGGAGTGCGTCAGCTGATTACGAGCGCAGCAAATCAGTTGGCATGCTCCATTCACCGACGGCTTGATGATCAGGATATTACATTTCCTGATGCTTTTTGTTTTTAGATTCTGTGGTTTTTGCATCCGAGCTGCCGGTTACACTTGGTTTCGGGTCGCTGATGCTATCCGGTGGATGGCCCCACCTGCCCTCTGGTCGGGTGGATGGACCTCCCCACCTGCCCTCTGGTCCGGTGGATGGCCCCACCTGCCCTCTGGTCCGGTGGATGGAACTCCCCACCTGCCCTCTGGTCGGGTGCATGGGCCTCCACACCTGCCCTCTGGTCCGGTCGATCCCCCCCCCCCCCACACACACTTGTACTCTGGTTCGGTAGATGGCCTCCCCACCTGCCCTCTGGTCGGGTGGATGGGCCTCCATACCTGCCTTCTTGTCCGGTGTATGGGCCTTTCCACTTGCCCTCTGGTCGAATGGATGGGCCTCCACACCTGCCTTCTGGTCCGGTGGATGCCCCCTCCCCCAACCTGCGCTCTGGTCCGGTGGATGCCCCCCACACTTGCACTTTGGTCCAGTAGATGGCCTCCCCACCTGCCCTCTGGTCGGGTGGATGGGCCTCCATGCTTGTCCTCTGATCCGGTGGATGGGCATCCGCACCTGCCACCGAAAGACAGGCCTATTGTCAACAGAAAACGAGTTCAATCTCATCATATTGGCAAATTTCCCGATTATTTATCTCACTACCTCGTGACAGCGGCCTATGCCACTATGATGACCACATCGTCTACAACCAGGGGTCGCGCTGCATGATGCTGCCTTGGATGACCATCGTCGTGCTGAGCATCCTGACAGAGGTGGTCGGTCTCTTCTTGTTCTTCTACATCGTGAACAAAATCAAAGACTGCGACGTCAAGAATCGCTTCGTCTGCGGCGGAGTAGCGGTCGTCCCTGAAGTCGGTACGTGTGGAGTGTCCGCCGTCCTTGAAGTCAATAAGTATGGAGTGGCCGCCATCCCTGATATTGGTAGGTGTGGAGTGTCCACCGTCCTGACGTCCATAGGAGTGGAGTGGCCTCCATCCCTGATATTGGTAGGTGTGGAGTGTCCACCGTCCTGACGTCGGTAGGTGTGGAGTGCCCGCCATCCCCGTAGTCGGTAGGTGTTGAGCGACTCACGGAATTCGACACGTGTTGGCGTGCTGACGTTTGCCATGAATAATTTCTTGAAAAATCATGGTTTAAAGAACAGTATGAAGGTCAGTTTGTGTTACCAAGCGGTGCTGTTATTTCTTGAGTCGTGTTTGGTAAATAGTTGCGGAAGCTGTGGGTTTTATCTGTTTTACTTCAGCTAGCGTGATCAGATGGTTAGAATATCCATGTTTAGGGGTCACCGCACCGTTCCATCATCGCATACAGTCTCACCGGTCATTTTCAGAATATGAACTGTTCACTGTGGATGAAGTTTTGAAGACCCCATGCAACCTTAGATGGTCTTACGTCCTGAATGAATCGGGGTTCGGCTTCCATTGTTTGTCTTTGAACACTGCAAAGACGTTATTTGGAAGCAGCAAGCATCATTTTGTACAACATTAGGTGTCAGCGGCGATGGATTTAACTTGATGTTTTCTCCACGCACTTCACCAGGTCAGATAAAATGCCAGTAGGCTGCTACAAGCTAATGCTGCAATTATATTGTTGCTTTTCGGTTCTAAAGTTACATTTGGCGCATGACCATATTCAAGTGCAAGACACCCGACGTTCTCGGAAATTTGGCATTTGCCCCGGACCAGTGCCCTGGATGGGCACTGGTCCGAGTCACCTAACAATGACGATTTCATTTCAGGATGGCTCACCTGGCCTAATCAGATTTTGTCGCTAGCCCTCCAATTTTTCTTTATTGGTACGCAACACATTTCCTATCGTATTCACGGTGAGTTGAAAAGGGAATTTCTCCACCACTCCGTGAGGAGTTCACCTCTGCATTGCGCTGCGTTTTCAAGCACAAAAACGTAAGTCAGTGTGCTCCAGAGTTCCAGTGTTCCAGTGTTCCAATGCTCCGGAGCCAAGCTGTGCAAGCTTACAGGCACTTTCGAGTCGTGTTTTCTGTAACATCAGTGACATCGTTCTCTGATCAAGGAGATCAAGATGGAAAGAACAGAGGCTGTTTTCTACTTGGTTTTTGTATAGGCAAGACAGCGCGATTAATGCTACCCTTTACCATGTAATGGGGGAGGAGACGCCCAGCACCGACGTGCTACACTGCCATGTAATGGCGGAGGCATGTAATATAATGTAATGGCATGTAATGGCCCAGCACCCAAGTGGTTCCAACGTCCATTACAATCAGGGCTCTTGGATTATTGCTGGGGTACTATGATTTTATGTTTTTTAATGTTTTAATCCAGAGAGCAAAAACGAACTGAGCAATTCTGCGACGAGGGTGTCGAATATATCATGCCCATTTATGTGACAAAAGTCTACCTTATTTCTTCGAAAAATTAAGAATTTCTTACAATTATTATTATGTTGGTTGCTGAGGGGGCAACAGGTCCACCATCCATACCTTGCGCGCGCCGCTGATGTAGACCCACATCGGTCACTGAATTTTTTTTTATTATTGTCGTCCCCATATCAGATGCAGCAGCAGCCTATCCTATTTGGCTGTATGCACCTTCATTGGGTCTTTCAATGTGGGGTTTTCCTAGGTGAGCTGCCCATAGATCAGGATAGCCAACACATGTGTGTTGACCCACATTCGATGTGACACCACTCAGTACCTGGCGCCGCCTCTGCGCGCGGTCCGCCGCCGCGGGGCATGCTGATTCGTTCGTTGTCCTGTGACCCGAGTGCTCAATAAACCAGTTGGTACCGGACCGCCGCCGAGTATATTACAACATGGGTGCCTCGGGATGCAAGCAAGAGATACAACATAATGTGATTATAGCAATGCCATTATCATCCCTTCTATATTTTCTTTTTCTTTTTGCAGATAGACTACCACCAATTAGTAGAAAGGAAATGAGACCCTGGGAAAACCGTGGACAGGTAGCAAGCTAGTAGCGCCCACGGAATTCCCAGGGTCACAAGATGAAAGGTTAGGGGAGTACAGAAAAGATGAAAACATTCAGACAAAGATAACTCGTGCAGAATATGCATGGGTGAATACGAACCTAACAAAATCCTCCATCATAAAAAAGAAAAAACATTCATTCAGGCACATCATACCTTTCTGTGTTGCAATATATCAACAATGACATCCTCTATGGGAAGGTATAATTTTTAAAAGTTATCTTTATGAATTATATGAACTAGATTCTGTCTTCAGTTTTCGTTTGATTTGTATAATTCCATAAAGTAACGTCTAAGACATTTCTTTAGCACATCTTTTTTCCTTGGCACCTGTTCTATTCTGTGAAATATTTGGCAAATTACACTGTTCTAGGATTTTGATGCAGAGTATGTAATAGCAAACAGCCTATATGGTCGATAAGTAAATGATATAGAGAAATCTTGTATTAGTAGGTGTTGCATATTGAAAGAAGTCAGCCATAGCACATGGCAATGTATCATGTAGAAATTTGTGCAGTATTAATATGTTTTGTTCCTGCACCATATCAGTGAACTTCAATATGTTGTACTTGGTAATTAACTCATTTGTAGGATATGCATACCATTTATAATCAATAATTCGTAATGCACGTTTCTGGGATTTTATAATTTGGTCTAATCTTGAGGGATAATTAGTACCCCAAATCACAGCACAGTAATGTATATAGGGAAGGATTAAAGAGTTATGTAAGTACTTCAGTTCTCGACTTGTAATGAAATATTTTGCCCTCCCCATAATACCAAAGTTTCTACTAATGATGGCTGTAACATAATCAATGTGCCCATACCAAGTCAATTTTTCATCCAGCACTATGCCAAGATACTTGATTTGTTGTTTTTCTGGTCACTTTTTCCAAATTGATCACTATATCTATGTCATTACTGAGAGTTCCAGAATATATTTGATAATTTGTCTTTGTTACATTTAGAGACAACCTATTTGCTAACCATGTTGTTAGCTCAGGCACAAGGCCATTCATTTTATTCTGTAATTCATCTATATTTCTAGCCTTGACAAGAATGGCTGTGTCATCAGCAAAGAAGTACATATTTGCTTGTTTTGAAATTCTGGCTAAGTCATTGATATAAATGATAAGTAATAATGGTCCTAGAATTGAGCCTTGAGGAACACCCATAGAAGTTAACTCTGGTTCAGATAACGTCTCATGTACTTTAGTTTCCTGATACCTATTTTTAAGATATGATTATAACATCCTAAGTAGGGGACCTTCAACTCCGTTTAATATAACGAAGAATGGCTCTTAGATGCTCCTGGGTTTTAGACATTGGGTATAAATAAAGTAAATATACGACCTTCAATATACCAGGAGGTGCTGAGTTGACATCAAAAGTAACGATAATGTATATGGACCATCGGCTCGGGCTTCCTCAGAGGATTCCTTCTTGACATAGTTTGTTTCTGGTTTGGAGTTTCTGTGAGTGTCTGCACCACTGAGGAGGCTTTTCTGCATTCACGTGTCTTTTTGCACGCTTTTTATCCCGCGTGATTATTTCAATTGTTTAAACTTGAGCTTTTTTTAATCACTCCTGACGATGGCCCCTGGCCGAAACGTTGAGCAATAAAGTACAACCCTTATCGTTACTTTTGATGTCAACTCAGCACCTCCTGGTATATTGAAGGTCGTATATTTATTTTATTTATACACAATACATTCAACTCCAATGCACTGTAATGTCCTAACTAGTATGTCTGTGCTAACTGTGTCAAAGGCCTTTTTTAAATCAATATACAAGCCACACAAAATATCTGCATTTTCAATGGACTTCGTAATTTCATTATATAAATGCATAATGGGCATGTATGTGCTATGATTTCTTCTGAAGCCAAATTTAAAAGGGTTTAGTACATTGTTTAGTTCCAAATATGATGAAAGATAGGAGTGTAATATATTTTCCCAAAATTTTAGAGAAGATAGGTAGTAAAGATATAGGTATATAATTTGTGAATTTATGATGTTCTCCTGCCTTGAATATAGGTACAACTGCTGTCTTAAAATCGTCAGGAAATATTCCAGTTTGTAGACAGATATTAAGTAGATGGGTAATCTGTTTCAATATACTTTGATATGTAAGCATTAAAATTTTTGTGTTGATTCCATCTATGCCACCTCCGACAAATTTCAAGTTCCTAATAATTGATTCTACTTGAGCTTCATTGATACATATATTATCAGAAAACTTTGCATAGGTAGGTTCAGCTATGTATTCAGTAGGATCTTTTTCTGTAGGTGCTATTTTTTTGTTCTAGCCTTTCTCCAATAGAGACAAAGAAATTATTAAATGCATTTGGTACAGAATTCCTTTCATATTCATTGCCATCTTCATCTACTAATGTATCTGGAAGTTTGGATGTATATTTTTTCTTATTTATCAGTTCATTTATGATGTTCCAAGTCTTTTGTTTATCCTGCCGATTGTGATAGTGCTGTTTGATAATACAGTTTTTTTGCATCTCTTAGGATATGAACTAAAATGCTTCTATATTGTTTATACTCTAATTTATGTTGTATGCTTTGATTTTTTAAGTACTTCTTGTACAATTTTTTTTTTTTATTTACGGAACATAATATTCCTGCAGTTATCCATGGCTTCATGGGGTTCTCCTTCTGCTATGTGTAAGTGTTTTAGTACAAAGCTTCATACCATCTGTATATGCATTAATCAATTGAGAACATGCAACATTTGCAGCAGTGTTGTTATCAAAATTTTGCAGTGCCAATACCAAATAATCATTTAATTTAGTGACTTGATTGTAATCAAATGCTATTCTATTACCTTTCGTTGAGGTTTTATTTTCATCAAGATTTTCATCAAGAGTCACAAAAATAGGAAGGTGATCCGATAAGTCCTCAAGCAATATCCCAGAAGAGCAGATATAGGAGAAATAATTTATAAATATATTGTCGAGCAAAGCCATTCCAGCACTATGTGCACGAGTGGCTTTTGTTATAGTAGGCCAAAATCCATATGAAGTGAGCAAGTTTAGAAATGCTTTGCTATTTCTATCATTTGACATTCAGTAAGTTATAGTTGAAATATTCAGTTATGATAGTAAGTTTTCCTTTGCTTTCTACGCTGTCTAGTAGCTTCTTAAACATACTATGGAAATCACTATGGGAGGAACATGGCGGACGGTAAATCTGACAAATTATTATGGATTTCCTTTTGTTTTCAATTCCAAGGTTTATTTCAACAAATGATGCTTCAATGAGGTTACTTTCTATGATATCAATACTTCTTGTTGCATAGGATTTGCATAAATAAATTGCTGATCCCCACCCCGCCCCTGTAACATCGACTAGATGCAAACATTGTGTAATTTGCAATTTCAAAGAATTGTTCAGTATCCTTCTTCAGCCAAGTCTCAGAAATGCATATCACTGACCGTTGGATGCTAGTGGTAGCTAAGAAAACTTGTATATCATCAAATTTATTCTTCATGGATCTAGCATTTATATGTATTATGGAAAGACCCCACGCCATTCCATACTAAGTGAGTTTGGATAAGTGTAGTTGCAGCTAGTTATAATATGTTCATGGACTGGGAAATCTGGAAATCATGGACTGGGAAATTACTGAGCGCTTCTCTGTTGGATCTGTTTCAGTGGTGATGACCTACTTCTGGGTGTGCGTGTTCAGTCACTACTACCGCCAACAGCAGCTGGAAGAGCAAGTGTACCCGGGAGGTGAAGAGGAGCCCGTGCAGATGTTGCCGCCGGTAGACGGCCATCACAAGTACTGATCTCAAACACGAGGAAGAAAATGAAGGCGAGAGCTGAACACAAATGGGGACACCCGGTGTTAGCTTTATATATATATATTTATATATATATATATCAAAATACACGTACATGCATATCATGTACCATACCATGCCATTATGCAGACCATGTAGTACAGGTACGTCATTAAATTCCAAATTGAATAAACCATCAAAAAAAATATAGATAAGCTGAACTTGTTACACGAAAATACTTATTTTAAAATGCGTTGAAAAAAACCCTAAATTTACAAGGCAGGACAAAATTCACAGTAATGGGCAACATACAGGCGCGCCTTCGTATATAACACAAACACAAACTATCAGCTAACAATTCCAACAGATATATCGGTCTGCTGTGCCTACATGTGCCGGCGGACGTGCCTACACGTCCGCCGTCTGCTTAACCCTCAGACGCGCAACATGTTTTGCCATCCTACCCAGTGTAGGGACACAAGGTGGTGTCACGACCACCAATCGTTTGCCATCCTACCCAGTGTAGGGACACAAGGTGGTGTCACGACCACCAATCGTTTGCCATCCTACCCAGTGTAGGGACACAAGGTGGTGTCACGACCACCAATCGTTTGCCATCCTACCCAGTGTAGGGACACAAGGTGGTGTCACGACCACCAATCGTTTGCCATCCTACCCAGTGTAGGGACACAAGGTGGTGTCACGACCACCAATCGTTTGCCATCCTACCCAGTGTAGGGACACAAGGTGGTGTCACGACCACCAATCGTTTGCCATCCTACCCAGTGTAGGGACACAAGGTGGTGTCACGACCACCAATCGTTTGCCATCCTACCCAGTGTAGGGACACAAGGTGGTGTCACGACCACCAATCGTTTGCCATCCTACCCAGTGCAGGGACACAAGGTGGTGTCACGACCACCAATCGTTTGCCATCCTACCCAGTGTAGGGACACAAGGTGGTGTCACGACCACCAATCGTTTGCCATCCTACCCAGTGTAGGGACACAAGGTGGTGTCACGACCACCAATCGTTTGCCATCCTACCCAGTGTAGGGACACAAGGTGGTGTCACGACCACCAATCGTTTGCCATCCTACCCAGTGTAGGGACACAAGGTGGTGTCACGACCACCAATCGTTTGCCATCCTACCCAGTGTAGGGACACAAGGTGGTGTCACGACCACCAATCGTTTGCCATCCTACCCAGTGTAGGGACACAAGGTGGTGTCACGACCACCAATCGTTTGCCATCCTACCCAGTGTAGGGACACAAGGTGGTGTCACGACCACCAATCGTTTGCCATCCTACCCAGTGTAGGGACACAAGGTGGTGTCACGACCACCAATCGTTTGCCATCCTACCCAGTGTAGGGACACAAGGTGGTGTCACGACCACCAATCGTTTGCCATCCTACCCAGTGTAGGGCACAAGGTGGTGTCACGACCACCAATCGTTTGCCATCCTACCCAGTGTAGGCACAAGGTGGTGTCACGACCACCAATCGTTTGCCATCCTACCCAGTGTAGGGCACAAGGTGGTGTCACGACCACCAATCGTTTGCCATCCTACCCAGTGTAGGGGCACAAGGTGGTGTCACGACCACCAATCGTTTGCCATCCTACCCAGTGCAGGGCACAAGGTGGTGTCACGACCACCAATCGTTTGCCATCCTACCCAGTGTAGGGACACAAGGTGGTGTCACGACCACCAATCGTTTGCCATCCTACCCAGTGCAGGGGCACAAGGTGGTGTCACGACCACCAATCGTTTGCCATCCTACCCAGTGCAGGGACACAAGGTGGTGTCACGACCACCAATCGTTTGCCATCCTACCCAGTGCAGGGACACAAGGTGGTGTCACGACCACCAATCGTTTGCCATCCTACCCAGTGCAGGGACACAAGGTGGTGTCACGACCACCAATCGTTTGCCATCCTACCCAGTGCAGGGACACAAGGTGGTGTCACGACCACCAATCGTTTGCCATCCTACCCAGTGTAGGGACACAAGGTGGTGTCACGACCACCAATCGTTTGCCATCCTACCCAGTGTAGGGACACAAGGTGGTGTCACGACCACCAATCGTTTGCCATCCTACCCAGTGCAGGGACACAAGGTGGTGTCACGACCACCAATCGTTTGCCATCCTACCCAGTGCAGGGGCACAAGGTGGTGTCACGACCACCAATCGTTTGCCATCCTACCCAGTGCAGGGGCACAAGGTGGTGTCACGACCAACATGTTTTGCCATCCTACCCAGTGTAGGGACACAAGGTGGTGTCACGACCACCAATCGTTTGCCATCCTACCCAGTGCAGGGGCACAAGGTGGTGTCACGACCACCAATCGTTTGCCATCCTACCCAGTGCAGGGGCAGAAGGTGGTGTCACGACCACCAATCGTTTCGTTAGTTATTTGGGCTTTAGGGCGCTTCGACCAGAGTTGATCATTCGCGCCCAGACCACGAATCGTTTCCAAGCTGAGAATGCTACCGACATGACAAAAGCCGGGGTGGGGAGTGTTGGGCATGATATGTTGGGCAGATGTGTTGCGCAAATATCGCCATCGACAGCCTTTTTATATCGGAAGTGCACTGGCTAAATGGCATGCTTCACAAACATTTTTAATTTTCACTCTGAATCGTTGGCGATGTAAAACCAATAACAGACACGCACTCAAAAACTGTGAGCAGAAAAATGATAAAATGAAGACCAACGTTTGAATGTTGATCCTAAATCTAGCATTTCGTTCGGGGAATTTGACAAGGATGGAAAAGAAATGATACAATAATGTGTCTGTATTGTATTAACGATGATTCTTCACGTTGGAACTGAAGACGCCCAGCGGGTAAACAAAGAAATTCATCTGTATTTGTCATTAAAATCCTTTCAAATACGTCTGAGGTTGCCGTTCGAATACGAACAACAATGGAAGACCAGTAATTCGTTGCAGATTTGTCCGGTCGTTTTGAGAGTGATGCAGGGCAATGGGTGCATGCAAGTTATGCTGATCGAAGGGTAGCGGCCCAACAAAGCGACAGTTTGACATCCGTGCCTGTCACTGGATTAGTGCACGGTCTTCTTCAGCTCGAACTCTTCAGTGCTAATGTGACGTGATCTTCACACTGCCAGTGCAGTGCTCAGCACAGTCTGATGCTATTTCCTCTGTCCCACACTTGACGTATGTTGGGATCTTCAGTACAAATGTGACGTGATCTTCACAATGCCATATGCAGTGTTCAGCACAATATGCTACTATTTCCCCTGTCCCACACTTGACGTATGTTGGGGTCTGACGTCGGGTTTTGCGACGGAATCGATGATGTGCAATACTACATTGCAGAATCTCGCACGTTTGGTATGTACTTGTAGCCATACGGATTGTTTTTCTTGCAACTCGCAACCGGCTGGATACAGCTGTTTTTATCTCGCTTTGTTAACAATCTTACCGGAAATGTTATATGTATATATATATATATATATATATATATATATATATATATGTATATATATGTGAGTGTGTGTGTGTGTGTGTGCATGCATGCATGTCATAGCGGTGCATGCATACAACTTTTTAGCATTTGCGTCTTCTTAGTAAAGCACAAAGATATATCTACGTATGACGAAGTCATGCTACATGACAGATAACAATTCAAGGTGATACATTTTACGTATGATGATAACGTGCCCCACCTGTGTATATCTGTATCGTTCTTTTTCTGCGTATTGTGGTGTGAATACCGTTGGTCAGTATGTTAACTACATGACAACAATACATGGAACTGACGACTCGATAGGCCTTGGATCTGGCAATCACCTGTTAGTCGCCGGCTTATACAGAGGTCTCAGCATTATGTCACTTTCCCACGAGCGTAGAGACAGAAAGCTCCTCCAATTAGTCCTTACAATTAGTGTAAGGACAAAACCAATGGTGGAAAACGTAATAACTGTTCTTGCCATGGGCAAGGGAAACAAATGCACAGCAACAGAGAGATGATGAGTTATGAGTATTGTGCTGCTCTGAGGAATATTGGGGCTCACAGAGACGAGAAGAGTTCTCATAATTGATCAGGACCTGCGCACAGGCGAGATGGACAGGAAATGGAGAGCTACGTTTCTTGTAGGGATAGATTCAAGCTTTTTGTGGCTTCCGTTGGTGAACAATCTACATCGACCAAGCCTCATGTGATGGGTCAACTAGTACTTAAATGTAACCTACCTACACCCATCGGAAAGGCCATACCTGCGTAACACTTTTGTCTCCACGACATATTCAATCTAGTTAGGTACACTGTCACTTGAATTTCGCTGTCACCTGCTTAAAAAAATCAGCTGAATCGATGAAAGGCGATCATTAACCCTCGCAATGGAGAATAAGCTATTGTGCCTCCCAGTGCGGGATTCATGTGATCCCTGCCCTCACCCCTTCTCCACTCACTTGTCTTATGACCGATAGAGAGGGAAGCTATAAACTATATGGTGTGGCCACATGACTTTTAGAGTTACATGGAATATTTTTCTCTATCTCTTTTGACTGACCTTCACCCTACTGAATATGTTCCAAATCTGGGTGAGCTCTACCCTCAGTACAAATGTTCAGTTACACCATAAGTCGAGGTTGAGCACCATACGTGGAGTTTGCGCACCAAATATTCTACTCTGGGAATATTTGGCGATGCCAGTCACGGCTGAGTACCGCTTAGCATGGGTGTAACCACTGGGAGGAATGTCCTCCCATTTCTGAAAAGTGGCGATCTGTCCCCCTCAATTTTTTCCGTGCCCCCCCCCAGCCTTAGCTACCTGATTATCATCGTCGCAAAATTATGCATAATATTTTATAAAGTGAAAATAAATATGCAAGAGAATCACCAAAGATACTAAAAGCCGATCTAGCCAATCAACTGGCTTCACAGGCTATCTGTTGATACAAAATCTCCGAATGGTAAATCAGCAATCATTAGAAATTTCTGCTTCCAGGTTATTCTTGAATAACATGAACCTTGACCATCTTCTGTTTTCGCTTGGGTGGAACATTGTGCTCTGCTAGGCAACAAATTTGCATTATCGCACGGATTTGCGATAAGGGAGGCTCTGGACGTCTTAGGTTGTTCCCCTTTTCATATATTGATATATCTTGAAAAAATGCGACTCTCGGTGTCCTTGGGTATCTTCAAGATACCCAAGGATTGTGATACTTGAAGATACACATTGTGCTCTGCTAGGCAACAAATTTGCATTATCGCACGGATTTGCGATAAGGGAGGCTCTGGACGTCTTAGGTTGTTCCCCTTTTCATATATTGATATATCTTGAAAAATGCGACTCTCGGTGTCCTTGGGTATCTTCAAGACTATTGAGTGAAGTCATTGGCAGCTTAAGCGCGTAGGTCAAGTTAACGTCGTATTCGTATTCGTGTTCAGCGACGGGTTCGCCATGGGCGTATTTGTATTGGCATCGGTATTCAGCGACGGGTTTATGATCGTTCGAATCAATTGCCACAAATGCTTCTGCGTGTACTGAACACGCTGGAAGGAACTACATATGTCTCACCTTACCACTTTAAAGGCCAGGGTTCAACGCAAACCGGTTTCTTCGGTCGCCTCCCATTTTTTTCGTTTTCACCCAAACCTGCCCAAATCTGGTATCAAGCAAGAGGGATGTCGTGAACCATCGTGCAACATTTCAAGTCGGTACATGTCAAGGTCAAACTTCTAGGTCAAAGGTTAGCTTGATTTATTAGATGGCGATATTGAAGTGATATCGACCGAACGCGAGGTTCGGTTGCTATCGCTTCAATTTCCATCAAATGGGCGTCATTCGACGTGGCTCGCTATGCAGTATCAGAAAGCTAAGCAATCGAATTATTGTTCAAGGACAGAGGCCAAGTGAATCCTTCGGTGGCCTAAGTTTTTTTCGTTTTATCTCAAACCTATCCAAATCTGGTATCAAGCAACTACCAGTGGTGAACACTCGAGTAACTTTTTTAAACCGGGATATGTCAAGGTCAAACCTCAAGGTCTAAGGCTAGTTTGAATTGTTCGAAGTCCTCGCGCCTCGTCGCTATGTCTTCAATTTTCATCAAGTGGACTCATTCGACGTGTCGTGTGGTACTCTAGCAAACTGTTCAGACATCGCATTAATTTTCAAAGACAAAGTTCGAACTCATTTCTTCGGTCGCCCGCGTTTCTTCGTTTTTTCCCAAAGCTACCCATGCTTGGTATCAAGAGATAGCCCGTGGGTAACCCTCGAGTAACATGTCAACCCGGGACATGTCACATCAAGCCTCAAGGTCAAAGGTTAGTTTAATTTTCCGAGTCGTCGCGTTTCGTGGCTATGGCTTCAGTTTGCATTATGTGGGTGTCATTCGACGTGGCTTGCCGTACGGTATCAGAATGTTGAGACATCGAAATAATTTCAAAGCTGTCGAAGGTCCGGCGTGTGTACAATGATTGAGTGTAATAGGAATAGGAGGGTCAGATCTATTTTTGTTTGCAGCCGTTGTGATAGCAAGCACTCGTATCCTATATGACTAGGGGCTCCCCAAGAAATCCGTCATAACCTCCACGGACGGTGCTCTCATCGCTGGTTCTTAATTTACACTGCCACATTGCTGTTCCGGACATATAAAATGTAGAACTTTTTCAAGTTGTCCGCTTTTCTCTTAATGGTTCAACGGAGGTTGTCAAATTTGCAAGAGAAGCCACACGTGAATGCGCACAATTTTATAACTAGCCGGAGTTCATAACCGAGAGAGAGCAATGTTGTAATCAAGGGTAGATCAAGGAATTATCATGGGGGCACTTGTCTGGAGAAGCGCCAATTCTTTGGAGCGGCGCCACTGCGAAAGCACCTTGAGGGGCGCCTCTGGCTACAAAATTAGAGGGGGCGGGTTGCACTCGGCCCTTCCTGAAGGGGCGCCTTTCCTTCCAAGGGGGTGCCTTTTTATTTCATAGGGGCGCCTCCGGCTGAAAAATTTGAGCGGGTACACTGGAACATTTTCAGAAGGTCGCCTTTTCCCGGCCTGAGGGTCGCCACCTTCCACGTGGGGGGTACATGCCCTCAGTGCCACACCCTTTATCCGCCCTGGTTGTCATTGCATCGAAATGCGTCCCCGTAAAGCAGAAAAGCATGGGAAAGGAAATTGCATGTCCATATTTGTTACCATAAAATCATCGTCCAATATTTTATGTGTTTCCTGCTACAAGAGGGCAAAGTTTAACACACTTACAGCATTGCTCTATGGTGATTGTGAAATCGGGTCCAGCACATACGACATAAAGCTAGATGTTCATAGGCTTATAGGCATAAGTTGTGAAACTTGTCAATTTTGGCGGAACTTTTAGTCCCCAAAATATCATTTTTAACAAAGTTAAATCTGAAAAATTTAAATACATTGAACATTTAATTGAAGTGGCCGAAAATGACATTGAAAACGAAGTGGCTGAAATCCAAGGTTTTTTTCGGGGGCGGGGCTAGGCCTTTCTATCCTGTTCAAACTTACCGCGTCCCTGGTTTGTCCCTCAAATTTCGAATCCGTGGTTACACCCATGCCGCCGAGGACAGAAATACCAGCCACTTGGCACTAATGCAGTTGATATCGGCCATTCGGTCGTGCTCTGTGATTTTTAGCGTGTTTCATTACGGTAGACATCACATGTGACACGAGTGCGGCACACAACGTGGACCGCCATGTGGTACGAGCGAGGAACGCGACATGGACCGCCATGTGCCACGAGCGAGGAACGCGACATGGACCACCATGTGGCACGAACGAGGAACGCGACGTGGACCGCCATGTGCCACCAGTGAGGAACGCGATCTAAGCATTGCATGTGCGCGAGCCGGCGCAAGAAACCTATGAAGTGGGCGTTGCAACATGTTATAATTATCAACAAATGGCAACGCTGGATGGTGATACACCACACCAGTCCACTGACATATCGTGGGACGAGCGGTATGTGCGTCTCTCCCGCCACTACCCTGGCCACCAAACCGAACGGACATGCCCCCTCCACCAGCGTTTTTTTCAGCCGTCCCGGCAGTAACCGTACGACTGAAACGTGGGAGTCGAGGCCACCACAAGGCAAAACAGTAACGTCACAACTGACCGAACAACGTGGACGACAAGCGAAGGTGAGAATACGCCAATTCACCGTCGTTTCCTTATGGACGCAGGATGCCTCGACCCAGTCTCCTCTCTCGCCGCGTCATAACACTACGTTATGGCGGCAGGCTGCCATTGACCTGGTCTCCTCGTTCGCCGCATCATAACACTCCATCGACCCGGTCTCCACGCTCTCCGCATCATAACACTCAATCGACCCGGTCTCCCCGCTCGCCGCATCATAACACTCCATCGACCCGGTCTCCACGCTCTCCGCATCATAACACTCAATCGACCCGGTCTCCCCGCTCGCCGCATCATAGCAATCAATCGACCCGGTCTCCCCGCTCGCCGCATCATAACACTCCATCGACCCGGTCTCCCCGCTCGCCGCATCATAACAATCAATCGACCCGGTCTCCCCGCTCGCCGCATCATAACACTCCATCGACCCGGTCTCCACGCTCTCCGCATCATGACACTGCGCCGAAGGTGATCCGGCGCACCAGTCTTGACCTTTGACAATGTTTCGACCCGGGTGGGTGCAAACAAGCTGTCCCGAGCAGGGCGTGTCGCCGAGGCCACCTCCTCGTCGCAGGCGACGAGAATCGATGCGCCTGCAGTGCGCGGTATGTACTCGTCGACAGCGACCGGACGTCGGCGTCGACACGTCCCCTGAGGGGTGACGGCAATAGCCGGACGTCGGCGTCCACACGTCCCCTGAGGGGTGACGGCAATAGCCGGACGTCGGCGTCCACACGTCCCCTGAGGGGTGACGGCAATAGCCGGACGTCGGCGTCCACACGTCCCCTGAGGGGTGACGGCAATAGCCGGACGTCGGCGTCCACACGCCCCCTGAGGGGTGACGGCAATAGCCGGACGTCGGCGTCCACACGTCCCCTGAGGGGTGACGGCAATAGCCGGACGTCGGCGTCCACACGTCCCCTGAGGGGTGACGGCAATAGCCGGACGTCGGCGTCCACACGTCCCCTGAGGGGTGACGGCAATAGCCGGACGTCGGCGTCCACACGTCCCCTGAGGGGTGACGGCAATAGCCGGACGTCGGCGTCCACACGTCCCCTGAGGGGTGACGGCAATAGCCGGACGTCGGCGTCCACACGTCCCCTGAGGGGTGACGGCAATAGCCGGACGTCGGCGTCCACACGTCCCCTGAGGGGTGACGGCAATAGCCGGACGTCGGCGTCCACACGTCCCCTGAGGGGTGACGGCAATAGCCGGACGTCGGCGTCGACACGTCCCCTGAGGGGTGACGGCAATAGCCGGACGTCGGCGTCCACACGTCCCCTGAGGGGTGACGGCAATAGCCGGACGTCGGCGTCGACACGTCCCCTGAGGGGTGACGGCAATAGCCGGACGTCGGCGTCCACACGTCCCCTGAGGGGTGACGGCAATGGCAGGACGTCGGCGACCACACACCCTCTGAGGCGTGACAACGACCAGACGTCGGCGTCCACACACCCTCTGAGGCGTGACAACGACCAGACGTCGGCGACCACACACCCTCTGAGGCGTGACAATGACCAGACGTCGTCGTCCACACGTCCCCTGAGGGGTGACGGCAATAGCCGGACGTCGGCGTCCACACGTCCCCTGAGGGGTGACGGCAATAGCCTGACGTCGGCGACCACACACCCTCTGAGGCGTGACAACGACCAGACGTCGGCGACCACACACCCTCTGAGGCGTGACAATGACCAGACGTCGTCGTCCACACGTCCCCTGAGGGGTGACGGCAATAGCCGGACGTCGGCGTCCACACGTCCCCTGAGGGGTGACGGCAATAGCCGGACGTCGGCGTCCACACGCCCCCTGAGGGGTGACGGCAATAGCCGGACGTCGGCGTCCACACGTCCCCTGAGGGGTGACGGCAATAGCCGGACGTCGGCGTCCACACGTCCCCTGAGGGGTGACGGCAATAGCCGGACGTCGGCGTCCACACGTCCCCTGAGGGGTGACGGCAATAGCCGGACGTCGGCGTCCACACGTCCCCTGAGGGGTGACGGCAATAGCCGGACGTCGGCGTCCACACGTCCCCTGAGGGGTGACGGCAATAGCCGGACGTCGGCGTCCACACGTCCCCTGAGGGGTGACGGCAATAGCCGGACGTCGGCGTCCACACGTCCCCTGAGGGGTGACGGCAATAGCCGGACGTCGGCGTCCACACGTCCCCCTGAGGGGTGACGGCAATAGCCGGACGTCGGCGTCCACACGTCCCCTGAGGGGTGACGGCAATAGCCGGACGTCGGCGTCGACACGTCCCCTGAGGGGTGACGGCAATAGCCGGACGTCGGCGTCCACACGTCCCCTGAGGGGTGACGGCAATAGCCGGACGTCGGCGTCCACACGTCCCCTGAGGGGTGACGGCAATAGCCGGACGTCGGCGTCCACACGTCCCCTGAGGGGTGACGGCAATGGCAGGACGTCGGCGACCACACACCCTCTGAGGCGTGACAACGACCAGACGTCGGCGTCCACACACCCTCTGAGGCGTGACAACGACCAGACGTCGGCGACCACACACCCTCTGAGGCGTGACAATGACCAGACGTCGTCGTCCACACGTCCCCTGAGGGGTGACGGCAATAGCCGGACGTCGGCGTCCACACGTCCCCTGAGGGGTGACGGCAATAGCCTGACGTCGGCGACCACACACCCTCTGAGGCGTGACAACGACCAGACGTCGGCGACCACACACCCTCTGAGGCGTGACAATGACCAGACGTCGTCGTCCACACGTCCCCTGAGGGGTGACGGCAATAGCCGGACGTCGGCGTCCACACGTCCCCTGAGGGGTGACGGCAATGGCAGGACGTCGGCGACCACACACCCTCTGAGGCGTGACAACGACCAGACGTCGGCGTCCACACACCCTCTGAGGCGTGACAACGACCAGACGTCGGCGACCACACACCCTCTGAGGCGTGACAATGACCAGACGTCGTCGTCCACACGTCCCCTGAGGGGTGACGGCAATAGCCGGACGTCGGCGTCCACACGTCCCCTGAGGGGTGACGGCAATAGCCTGACGTCGGCGACCACACACCATCTGAAGCGTGACAACGACCAGACGTCGGCGACCACACACCCTCTGAGGCGTGCTGGCCGGCGGTGCGCCAGGCCTGTGCCGGTTTGTATGTTTGTTGTGCCGGTTGCCAATTACCCGATGTGTTTGACCGTCGGCTGGCTGTCCGCCCGGATCGATGTTCGTTCTGTCAAGCGGCCATGACAATGTAGCTATGTGGAAACCGTGCGCCGCCGACACTGAACACACAGCCGTTCAGAGTCCACGTGAATTTGGCAATTACATGCTCGGGCGACACCTCCATGGCGCCAGAGTAGCCAGCACAGTGGTGCTGCTTCATAACGTTTGGTGCAGTCACTGCGACTATTGTTCATGTCGAGCCTTAGATATTGCTGTCTGAATGAGAGGTACGCTTTCATCCAATTGAAGGCAAGACCTTTCCAACGAATGGTGCTGTAGGAGAAATGAATGATGACTAGTGGCCATAGTGGCAACCGCTACGACTATGGCTAAACCGCCAGTCAGGCTGGCTGGGGACGCCGCCCGTCGAAGTAGATATCTGTTCACCCGCACCGTCTCGGGGGAGGGGGTCTTTCCCCCGCAATGTTTTCCGCGGATAGTGAAGAACGGCGCAGCGTAGCCCGCCGAAAACTGGCATACCTTTACCGACATCAATTTGTCATGTGTGAATATTTTAAGGCCAGGTCATTCACGGTCACCGAGTTAATCAAGGTCAAGCGAGATCACCTCGAAGAAAGTTCAGCCGGTCGTCGTATTTCAACTGGCTTTTGAATTATTGAATTATATTTGAATGAAGCTTCCAGCGTGTACTGATCTTTACGGACGAAAGAATTCTCACCAGATGAATTTTGGACTTCTTTGCGTTTTTCATGACATTTGTTTTGCATACTTGCCTAGATGGGCTCAAATCGAAGACGCTGGGTAAGGTAAACGACTTGTTTGAGGTTAGGTTTACTTAAAACAATAATTATCGATGTATTATATCAGCTAGAGAAATAAAATTCCAAAAATGAGAAAATTCAAAATTTTGCTACTTAATAAAAAAAAAATTGAGTGGGCAAGCATATTTGGGCCATGGTCGCCTTCCTTTTCTAATTCCAAATACGATTTGGTGTAAAATTATCTCCAGAATGCACTCTCCAGAGCCAAAACATGATGTTAATCGTGACCACATAAATCCCCCTAGTGACGTCACTTTTTGAGGGGATGAAAGTTTGAGGGTAATTTCTAGCCCCACTCGTCGAGCGCTTTCAGATGATACCTCTTTCGTTTCCGTGCGATGCTGAGTTTGGAGATTAGAGGGGGTATATATTCCCCCGGGAGGGGTGTGAGGATCTGACCGGAATGACGGGGAGGGTTAACAAGCTGCTGTGGCCAACACTTATCACTGGCATGGATGGAGGAGGATCTGACCGGAATGACGGAGAGGGTTAACAAGCTGCTGTGGCCAACACTTATCACTGGCATGGATGGAGGAGGATCTGACCAGAATGACGGGGAGGGTTAACAAGCTGCTGTGGCCAACACTTATCACTGGCATGGATGGAGGAGGATCTGACCGGAATGACGGGGAGGGTTAACAAGCTGCTGTGGCCAACACTTATCACTGGCATGGATGGAGGAGGATCTGACCGGAATGACGGAGAGGGTTAACAAGCTGCTGTGGCCAACACTCATCACTGGCATGGATGGAGGAGGATCTGACCGGAATGACGGAGAGGGTTAACAAGCCGCTGTGGCCCACACTCATCACTGGCATGGATGGAGGAGGATCTGACCGGAATGACGGAGAGGGTTAACAAGCTGCTGTGGCCAACACTCATCACTGGCATGGATGGAGGAGGATCTGACCGGAATGACGGGGAGGGTTAACAAGCCGCTGTGGCCAACACTTATCACTGGCATGGATGGAGGAGGATCTGACCGGAATGACGGGGAGGGTTAACAAGCCGCTGTGGCCAACACTTATCACTGGCATGGATGGAGGAGGATCTGACCGGAATGACGGCGAGGGTTAACAAGCCGCTGTGGCCAACACTTATCACTGGCATGGATGGAGGAGGATCTGACCGGAATGACGGGGAGGGTTAACAAGCTGCTGTGGCCAACACTTATCACTGGCATGGATGGAGGAGGATCTGACCGGAATGACGGCGAGGGTTAACAAGCCGCTGTGGCCAACACTTATCACTGGCATGGATGGAGGAGGATCTGACCGGAATGACGGGGAGGGTTAACAAGCCGCTGTGGCCAACACTTATCACTGGCATGGATGGAGGAGGATCTGACCGGAATGACGGGGAGGGTTAACAAGCTGCTGTGGCCAACACTTATCACTGGCATGGATGGAGGAGGATCTGACCGGAATGACGGCGAGGGTTAACAAGCCGCTGTGGCCAACACTTATCACTGGCATGGATGGAGGAGGATCTGACCGGAATGACGGCGAGGGTTAACAAGCCGCTGTGGCCAACACTTATCACTGGCATGGATGGAGGAGGATCTGACCGGAATGACGGGGAGGGTTAACAAGCTGCTGTGGCCAACACTTATCACTGGCATGGATGGAGGAGGATCTGACCGGAATGACGGCGAGGGTTAACAAGCCGCTGTGGCCAACACTTATCACTGGCATGGATGGAGGAGGATCTGACCGGAATGACGGCGAGGGTTAACAAGCCGCTGTGGCCAACACTTATCACTGGCATGGATGGAGGAGGATCTGACCGGAATGACGGGGAGGGTTAACAAGCTGCTGTGGCCAACACTTATCACTGGCATGGATGGAGGAGGATCTGACCGGAATGACGGCGAGGGTTAACAAGCCGCTGTGGCCAACACTTATCACTGGCATGGATGGAGGAGGATCTGACCGGAATGACGGGGAGGGTTAACAAGCCGCTGTGGCCAACACTTATCACTGGCATGGATGGAGGAGGATCTGACCGGAATGACGGCGAGGGTTAACAAGCCGCTGTGGCCAACACTTATCACTGGCATTGATGGAGGAGGATCTGACCGGAATGACGGAGAGGGTTAACAAGCCGCTGTGGCCAACACTCATCACTGGCATGGATGGAGGAGGATCTGACCGGAATGACGGGGAGGGTTAACAAGCTGCTGTGGCCAACACTTATCACTGGCATGGATGGAGGAGGATCTGACCGGAATGACGGAGAGGGTTAACAAGCCGCTGTGGCCCACACTCATCACTGGCATGGATGGAGGAGGATCTGACCGGAATGACGGGGAGGGTTAACAAGCCGCTGTGGCCAACACTTATCACTGGCATGGATGGAGGAGGATCTGACCGGAATGACGGCGAGGGTTAACAAGCCGCTGTGGCCAACACTTATCACTGGCATGGATGGAGGAGGATCTGACCGGAATGACGGCGAGGGTTAACAAGCCGCTGTGGCCAACACTTATCACTGGCATGGATGGAGGAGGATCTGACCGGAATGACGGAGAGGGTTAACAAGCCGCTGTGGCCAACACTCATCACTGGCATGGATGGAGGAGGATCTGACCGGAATGACGGGGAGGGTTAACAAGCTGCTGTGGCCAACACTCATCACTGGCATGGATGGAGGAGGATCTGACCGGAATGACGGGGAGGGTTAACAAGCTGCTGTGGCCAACACTCATCACTGGCATGGATGGAGGAGGATCTGACCGGAATGACGGGGAGGGTTAACAAGCTGCTGTGGCCAACACTCATCACTGGCATGGATGGAGGAGGATCTGACCGGAATGACGGGGAGGGTTAACAAGCTGCTGTGGCCAACACTTATCACTGGCATGGATGGAGGAGGATCTGACCGGAATGACGGGGAGGGTTAACAAGCCGCTGTGGCCAACACTCATCACTGGCATGGATGAGGAGGATCTGACCGGAATGATGGGGAGGGTTAACAAGCTGCTGTGGCCAACACTCATCACTGGCATGGATGGAGGAGGATCTGACCGGAATGACGGAGAGGGTTAACAAGCCGCTGTGGCCAACACTCATCACTGGCATGGATGGAGGAGGATCTGACCGGAATGACGGGAGGGTTAACAAGCTGCTGTGGCCAACACTCATCACTGGCATGGATGGAGGAGGATCTGACCGAATGACGGAGAGGGTTAACAAGTCGCTGTGGCCAACACTTATCACTGGCATGGATGGAGGAGGATCTGACCGGAATGACGGGGAGGGTTAACAAGCCGCTGTGGCCAACACTTATCACTGGCATGGATGGAGGAGGATCTGACCGGAATGACGGGGAGGGTTAACAAGCTGCTGTGGCCAACACTTATCACTGGCATGGATGGAGGAGGATCTGACCGGAATGACGGGGAGGGTTAACAAGCTGCTGTGGCCAACACTTATCACTGGCATGGATGGAGGAGGATCTGACCGGAATGACGGGGAGGGTTAACAAGCTGCTGTGGCCAACACTTATCACTGGCATGGATGGAGGAGGATCTGACCGGAATGACGGGGAGGGTTAACAAGCCGCTGTGGCCAACACTTATCATTGGCATGGATGGAGGAGTTAGAAAATTATTGGTGGGGCGAAATGCATGAAGGCAAGGAAGGAGCGGTGCAAATTTGGTTCGTCTTTGCATGCCGGTATCTTTCCTGATATTTGAATGTGCTTGGTGAAAAACTAAGTGCTAAGGAATGAAATCAAATGGTTTGTCTTAACCCACCTCAACCGGTTTGTGTTTCCGGTCAGGTCCTCACACTCCGTCTTGGCGGATCAGTTTAAGCCATGTAATATCCAAATAAAGCGTTGCACGAAAACTAAAGTGGTGTCATTGGAAAGCGCTAGACGAGTAGGGCCCGAAACCACCCGCAAAATGCTATCCCATCAAAAAGTTACGTCACTAGGGGAGGGGGTGTATGGAATCACGACTGACGTCATTTTTTTTGGCTCTGGGGTAGATTTAAAAAACAAATTATTTGATGTCCGAAAAGGAAGGCGAATCCGAATAGGCCTCGAAATGTTAGCCCACACAAAAAGGAACATTTTAATGGTTTCAAGTTTTTTTTTCAATTTTGAGTTCAATTTTCTTCAATTTTCCTTTTCTCATAGGTAGAATGCTCCGGTAAACGTTACTTAAACCAAATTCCCCTCTTAAAGAGGGCTTACTTTAGCCGGAATCTTTGATTTTATTCCCAAAGGGTAAATATGCAAAACAAATAAGTTAAAACAAAAACGCAAAAATCAAGCATTCCCCTGGTGCGTTTTGTGGAATCACTAAATATAAGCAAACGTTGAAAGTTTCATTTAAATATCTTTATCTGTCAAAGATAAAGATATTTGAACAAGACTGGTTGAACTTTTTTCGAGGGTGACCTCACTTGATCTTGAATCACTCGATTGCCGTAGATGACCAGGTCTTAAAAGTTTAACACAACATGCCAAATCGACGTGAGAATGTATGCCAAAGTACAGCGCGCTGTGCGCACTGTTTCTTCCCTATCCGTAGACAACCATAGTGGGCGGGAGACGACTCTCCACGAGGGCGGGGCGGGTTAAATATCTCTTTACAATGCAACATGATCAATGCATGCGTATATTTAATCCATGTGGATGTAATCGATGGTCCGAGCACGAACTGGGCATTTCGGCGCCACAGAGACCGACTCACACTTCGCACTTCGCAGGCGGACAGCACGTCCGGCCACACCCAGCTATATTTTCACACTGCCGACGCGGGGGGTATTTTGGCGCGAATCCCCCAGCGAGTCAACAGCCAATGAGAAGGCACATGTGGCCATGGGAACGGGCGGGACCATGACGTCGCCCGTCTATACGTACATGAAATGCATAAGTGAATATTTGAATAATGTGCCGCGTAGCCTTTGCAAACTCAATAAAATCGAGAAAGCACTGGCTGCAAGTCCCCTCCCTGGATTCCGGCGCGTGCTGCATCACAACATCACAATCGAAAATTCAAGTACTTGACTTGAACTACACACACATGTCAAGTACACTTGTCACTTGACTGTTTTCTTGCCCGCTGCTGACACTTCCCTACCCGCTGCTGCTAGCCATGCAAATATGAAGACAACAGCTGGGGATTTAATTACAAATAAATGTATGTACCTATAATGTACATGCATGTAATATGTCATAATTTTGTCGCGGTCCTATGTATGTATGGGTATGCGCCGACCATACTAAATCCATGATCAGGAGTCTAAGGTCACCAGAAGCAGCCTGACAACTACCTTGTGGTGACACGTGATGCATGTAGTCAACATCCATCCCTCATTTGAGGCTCATCAACTGAAAAGTTTTGATTCGATACACAACATGAGGAATACATGATAAATCTGGCTAGGTAGCAGTCGAAGTACCCTAAAGCCCATATAACTAAATAACTAGATTGTTAGCAACAGTCTTCCTGGTACTCATTGGAATAATGGAGACACCACAGAGCTTTTGGAGGCCAGTAGATCGCCCTTTGTGATATGTCATCGAAGGTATTGGGCCGGTGTTAAGACGGAGCAGCCGTTTTGTGAACATATCACAGGTCTGCCTTCAATTACCTCTGAAGGGTCAACATTCTCTTTAATGACGGAGAGGCTGAGCCCTCCAATATTGATTGCAATGGTTTTTACGTGAATGTCCCTTGTCACTGCCACTCGCAGGGATAAAATTGAGTGACACTTGTCAAGCTGTTTGTTGCATGGATAGCACAGAACCGACGTCAACCATAATTTCACATGCCACCCTCTCCCTCCCACCCCCTTTACCTTCTCCCCAGATGCGCCTGTTCCTACACACTTTGGCCTCACGGCACATACCTTTCGGAAGCGTGCAAACCCTACATCCGCCATGGATATAGCTCAGTGTCAGCGTCGCCTGTTGACTTAACACGCGCCCTGGAGGGCCTCTGAAAATTACGAGCACTGGAGGAGGGTGGATTCCCCCCCTAAGATTTCGGCTCCTATAAAAGCTGGAGTAACGAAATTCGCAGGGTGGGTGGGATGGTAGTGAACTCTATTGTGTGCAAATTTAATGACCTTAGGTCAACATCTTCAAGGTCAAATGAGGTCACATATGTCAAAATGTTCTTGTTTTGCGTGGCTTGGCTTGTCATTGCTATGGATTGTATTTAAATGCTCCAAAATGGGCATCAATGATGTTTTGGACATTATTAGTGATGCAATACAGACGCCAGACCAGGAATTTGACCTCAGGTCACCTATATAGCAGCACTTTATCAGGTCAGTTACCTGTTACAGTTACCGGAACCGGGCCGCCCGCCCGACTGCTCCGTCGGGCAGCTCGGCGCAATCGGCTTCGCGAAGAAAGGAGTGAAGTACATGAATAAAGTATGGAAACGCTTAGGTGCACAATGACAAACAGTAGTTTTCAGAATGTGTAGGGAGTAACATGCAAAGCGACATCAATCGCATGACAGTCATTTGCATTTATGTCAACATTCCAGTTGACCAAGTTTGGTTCCATTAACCTGTCATGAACTTGACCTAACTTGACCTCGGTGACCTAACATGACCTTGAAACTATATAGCATAACAATATACATCAAAGAAGTCGCTAGTGCTGCCAAGAACACTTCCCTTTTGTCAATATACGGGATGCGCATCAGCGGTCTGGGGTTACGAAATGTTTTGACTTTAACGGCCCCTACTCGAAAAATGTTCGGCTGATTTCCGTTTTTCTTTCTTTAAACGACGCGCCGGTCACTTCTAAGTAGGTAAGCAAAAAGTGGCGTATATCGACCGGTTAAATCTGGCGTTATGTACGAAAAACCGAAGGGGTTGGCGGATATCGCTCCCTCCCCTCCAGTGCGCGTGTTAATGCACTCATCGAACGGGGTAGGGCCGCCGACCCCTCCTGTTTTGGACGATATCTCATAAACGGGCGGGGAAGCTGCAATGTCATCTTGGAACTGTATTAGAAACTGAATTAGCGTATCACATGCAAAGAAATCGAACTCCGTTGGCAAACAGGAACTGCGATGTCAAGTCCACCGGCCGGCCGCCGACCGTTCACAATCACGGAGGCGTCGTTGGAGTTGTGGCGCGATGGCGCGATAAGGCCGTCGGTCTCGACCTCATTCGAACCTGAAGACATTGACCTAGGGTCGTGCAATTTCTACTGAAGCGAGACCACTCCAGTCGTAATCTACCCTCCAAATTGAGTGCTTTTAGCTTCAGTAGTGTCCAAGATCGTAGTGGGCGAATCCGCCTCCCCTCTCGAGCCCGCGTTATGTGAGAGCCCCTCCGGGCCGAGTATTAATGGACATACTGGTTGGAAACGGTCACGTGGTGCGTCCACTACCCGCTCAAATATCACGCGATGGCGATTAGGTGGGTGGCCACGTGACATGGAGTGGTGACGCCCATCGTGTCGGCTACAGCACGGTGACTAGGTGGGTGGCCACGTGACATGTAGTGGTGACGCCCATCGTGTCGGCTACAGCACGGTGACTAGGTGGGTGGCCACGTGACATGCCTGGTACTGCTCGGTTTCCGCGACATTGTTCCAAAATGCCATGCACCGTGAGGTCGTAGTTTCTGGGGGGAAACAGCTGGATGCGCTGTTTGCAACAACTCCAGTAAGTTGTTGCTGGAGAGGTGGTTGCCATGACGCCGTGGACGATGTGCGGCGGTCAAATCAGTGTCGTAGCAAGGATTTGGCTCAGGGGGGCCGGCGAATATCTGAATAGGGACACCCTACTTACCGAGTGCCCCCCCCCCCCCATTCCCTCCCACCCACTTTTTCGAAACTCCTTGGATTTCGTTCACTTTATCTTCGAAAGGCCAGTGTACTTAACCCATATAATATATACATACATATATATGTAAGGACATGTATATGTGTATGTGTATATGCCGCATATCTATGCCCAATGTCCATCTACACATCTACCGGGCAGAGGTGGTTACATAGGTGGGAGAGGTACCGACAAACAGGTACATCAGCATCGTGTGCCGCTGATCGCAATGGCAAACAACACCAACAAATGAACATCAGAGTGTATGCACATTCTGTGACAACAGTACAAGCACAACGCGAATACATCGCACAGCTCGATGATAATTCCACATTCACAACATTAGCCAGACATTTCAGATGGCAGATGACCGGCCACACCAGCACGAATCTGTGATTTCCCTTTCCAAATGGGCACCACCTCTGACACACGTGAGGGTCATCTTCTGGCAGGGCTCTTGACACACGTGAGGGTCATATTCTCGCAGGATTCCTGCCGACATGAAGCTAGCCTCCAACATGTGAGGGTGATGTGAGGGTCATATTCCGAAAGGGCATCTGCTGCACGTGAGGGCCATATTCCACCAGGGCACCTGATTCACGTGAGGGTCATTTCCGACAGGCCACCTGCTGACATGAAGGCTAGCTTCTGACACACGTGAGGATCATATTCCAGCAGGACACCTGATGATTTGAAAGCTAACCTCTGACACAAGTTAGGGTCATATTCCGGCAAAGCACCTGACACATGCGAGGGTAATATTCTCGTAGGATGCTTGACGACACGGAGCTGTACTCTGACACACGTGAGGACCATATTCCCGGAGGGAACCTGACGACATGAAACTAGCCTCTGACACATGTGCACCAGTAACGGTACCGTACCGGGTACCGGGCCCAGTAACACCAGTACCGGGCACCAGTACCGGGCACCAGTACCGGGCACCACGGCCGCCACTTGACGAGCAGACGCCGCAGTGTGCTCGTCCGGGCACCAGTAGCGGACACCACCACTGCCACTTGACGAGCAGACGCCGCAGTGTGCTCGTCCGGGCACCAGTAGCGGACACCACCACTTGACGATCAGACGCCGCAGTGTGCTCGTCCGGGCACCAGTAGCGGACACCACCGCCGCCACTTGACGAGCAGACGCCGCAGTGTGCTCGTCCGGGCACCGGTAGCGGACACCACCACTGCCACTTGACGAGCAGACCCCGCAGTGTGCTCGTCCGGGCACCGGTAGCGGACACCACCACTTGACGAGCAGACGCCGCAGTGTGCTCGTCCGGGCACCAGTAGCGGACACCACCACTTGACGAGCAGACGCCGCAGTGTGCTCGTCCGGGCACCAGTAGCGGACACCACCGCCGCCACTTCACGAGCAGACGCCGCACTGCTTCGTCACTTCATCAACACCACACCCAGTCTTTGTGATCTTTGGGGCGGCAGATGTACGAGCAGTGCGTGTTGAGTCGGAAGTTGCTGTCGATCAGACTCGGCGAGCCGACAAAGTCGTGGACGCTCTTGCGGCGCGTGGGGAACGGCTTCGACATGGGGTAGTACCAGCAGAGGTAGCTGTCGTGTGCCATCAGGTCGCGGTGCTTCATGATCACAGGCCAGAGCACTACGGTGAGAACTCGCTGGTCCAAACCCTGCCGGTGGAACAGTGCAGGAGTGGTCATCGCTGTTCTGGTGACCAGTACGGGGAGACGGATAGAGGGGAGAGAAGTAGAGAGAGAGGAAAAGGTTGAGAAACAATCAAACAGGGAGATAGAGACAGAGGGCAAAGATAAAGAGGACAAGATATAATGGTGGGCACGCACAGGCCCCAGAGGCTGCTTTCGGCAAAATGGTCTGGGTGAGGATGCATATATGTGTAGTGTTTCCATGCAGCACCACTCGTCGGTGTTGCAACTAAGGATGAGTTATCGACAGTCCTTCAATCATGCTTAGTCATAGTCCATAATCCGATGAGGAAATAGCCAAGCTGTCACCCATGCAATGTGAGCGCTTGCATAAACGCAGTCGGCTCACGCTTGGCGGTCTTCCTCAGTTCATTAAATTGGTTAAGCAGCCTACAGCTGCCTGCGGATCCTGGCAGGGAGAGCATCAGCTAATTTGACAACACGACTCCTCAGGGCTGCGCAGAGATCCATGGATCGAGTAGTCTGACGGGGAAAATGTCATGTTATAATTTTATGTCCAAGCTAAGATATATATCATATAGCTGGTTCAATTGAGCTGCAAGCAAACGTTAACCTTCATCGTCATCATCATCATCATCAGACATCGTTAACTTTCAAACTTCTGCCGTTTCCAAGATGGCGCTCGTTGACAATGGATAGGTCTAGAGCAAACTAGTGAGATGGTGCTAGTAGTCAACTATCCTGTGGCTCCGCGGTCTTAATAATGGCGCTGTGTAGTTTCTGTGCTAAGTGGACTGTTATGTTTAGCGACTACAGACACGCAAGTAAGGAGAGCGGCGGGGCGGTTGCCCCCTTCTTGGGCTTCTTCGGGCCCCTGACACGGCCCGAAGGGCGCCAGGGTCCCGTGAGTTATCTTCTGCCGATCGCCATGGCGAAGATAGAATGGCGTAACGACGGAGGAGGGGGCGAAGGGTAGGTGTAGGATGCGTCGGTGTAGGATGCCCGCAAAGGCTCCCCTGGCCGACGTGAAGAGTCCCTAGACCAATGAAAGGAACCTCGGGATGACGGAAAAGGTTCCGAGCCGATGAAGACCGCTCCGAGTCAATGGAGAGTACCTTCGGAAAGATGTTGAAGGCCACGGGCTGGGCCAAAGTGTAGGGCTTCCAGATTGACGGAGGGGGCACCGGATCGTTGGAAGTGCTCGGCTGACGGAGAGGGCCCCGGATTAATATGGCGCTCCTGAGTTGACGGCGTGGCCCAAGCCGAAGAAATGGCCCCTGACCTGCTGGAGAGGGCTTAAACTTTTTCAAAAGGGCATCAGGCCTACCGGAAAAGGCCCTGGGTCGTCAGGGACCCTGCGACGACGGTGTGTGTTTTAGCTGCCCAAGGAGACCTCGGACAGTCAGAAAGGGCTCTTTGACCGACGGATGTGGTCCAAGCCGTACAAGGACCCCTGTCCTGATGGAGGGAGCCGAGTTATCGAAAGAGGGCCTCCGGCCCGACAGAGGATGCCCTGGATCGATAAGGAAGGTCCCTGCGCCAACTAAGAGGACACCGAGCGGCTGGTTGATCTTGGCCCAGCAGAATGGGCCCAGACCCGGTATGAAGGGCCGCCTGGCCGACGGAGGGGCCGAAGCTATACGTCATCAAAAAGGGCCCCTTGTGTGATCAAAAATGCCCAAGCTGTCGAAAGAGGGGCCTCAGGCCGTACGGCGAGTGTCCTGAGGCGTGGAGCAAGGTCCCTGCACCGACGGCGGGGCCTCGGGATGGACGTGCAGAGCCACTGGATCGGCTTTGGGCTCACCCTGATGAAGAGGGGCTCAGAGCTAACAGTGGGCCTCACGCTGATGAAGAGGCCCCTAGTGACAGAGACGGCCCGGGCCAAAGCGGAGGGTTTCCGGTGCTACGCAAAGAGTCTCTAAGTACATAGAGGGTCTGGGGGGTGTTAAAAAGCAGTGGCGTATAGAAGCGGTGAAGGGCAACCGCCCCCTGGCGGGTCCGATGGGGCGCTCCAGGCGACCGCCTCCAGGGTCCCGCAAGGTCCTTCGAGGCGTACGGGCAGATATATAATCGAAAAAATCATGGCGCATCCGACAGTTTGTGTGACAAAGGGTCATTGAACCTGAAGACGTCACCCTGAGGCCTGACAGGAGCCGTGAAGACAAAAGAGCGCCCTTCCGAGGATTGGAATGGCCATGCCATCTGGAAAGGTCAGTCTCGGCTGGAAAGGGTCCCTAACAGCTGAGGAATAAACAGAGCACTCAAGGCCCTGAAGCAAAAACAGGGCGCCTGAAGGCCATAGATAGCTGGGATGCGCTTGGTGTTTGAATGGGCCCCTGAGAGATGAACAGGACTCCTAAGAGCTGCAAAGGACTAGTGAAGATTCATATCAATGCTGAAATGTCCCCGAAATGAGAGGTCGACAGGACTATTGAGGACTGTGATGGGCCCCTAAAAGTAGGGGAGGGCCCTGAGAGATGAGGGTCTCTGAGAGTTACCTTAGGCGTCAGACGCAATGTTAATGCGGACATCAGGGAGATCTCCAGTAAGGAAAGAAAACAGGTAGGTTCCTGATGCCATTGAAGAACTCTGAAATATGCACCCGCGACAAGCGCACCTGATGCTCACCTGTGTGTGCGCTAAGAATATAGTTATAATTCATGAGACTCTGTCTCCATAAAATGTGATGCGAAGTGTATTTATGAAAGCTAGCCTGCCTTCAGACGTGAATTTCATTGCCACTTACAGCGATATATTGCGCATATTGTTGCTTTGCGTATTGATTTCTGGAACTATTTTCCACTGGAACAATTAATTTGGGCACTGAACCATTCCCTGAACGTCAATGGACCTCAACACCAAAGTTAGACAGAGTTTCACATTTGAAACGATATGCGATGTGCCTGGCATGATGTCCGCCACCATTGGAGTTGAGGCCGACAGGTTGTCTCGATATTGTTTAAGAACATTACGCTTATATGGGCGTTGAATAGAAAGAATGCATCTACAACCGTAAATTTATCCTATTTTTGCGTGGAAGAGCCGATGATGCTTGGTATTGTTCAACGCTGGAACTTTATTTTTTGTCGTGCCGCCGCTCGGCGGCCCTGTGGATCCTCTGGGCAGCAACTGTCGGCGCTTGACGTGCATCGAGCCATGCCAGAACCTCAATAATGCCGGAAAGCTGCATGCCAAAAGATGAAAAATGGTTAGGGTTAGTTATGCATAAATATAGTAGAGCATGACATCACAAGGCAGCTGATTTTATGCCGTTTTTTTAGACCATTTAAAACTAATTCGCTAATGTAGAACATCTGATATACAATTTAGGGGAATACAATGTGATAATTTGAGACACAAATTCTGGAATTTAGTGCAAAAATGACAGGGAAGACCTCATGGAAGTCATTCAAGATGTCAAAATGTAGGACGTTCGATTTTCGTTCGGTTAAGACAATTGGAAATTGTCAGCACATGACAAAAAAGACGTATGACGCGTTTTATTACAAGAATGTTGAGTGGCCAATTGCTCTCATTTGACTTTAAGGGCAAAGTGACAGGATACAATTATTTGATAATGAAACGAGCTACACGCCATAAGAGAGGTTGGTTCGATGTTGTTCAAATTTGCCCATTTTAAATCACTTGACCTCCTCTAGAAGCTATAATATGGCATTAATCATAGCAAGCCCACTCTGATGGTGTTCCTTCACAAACCCACCACCGGAGCAGCGCCAGCGGTATTATGTCCGACCATGACGCCTAACGAGAGCAGACTGAAGATTGGCCGGGATTGGCATGAGGTTGAGTGCGGCATCTAAGGGATGAAGAGGGTCTCCTGAGCGCCAATGAGATTCCCTGTTGGCTGGCGATTACTGTGAGGAATCTGAGGGCCAGCCTCAGAGCATAGATTGAGCTTGAAACCAAAAACGTTGTGGATAACTGGGAAGGGTCGCTAGCAGTTTGACAGGGCCCCTGAGGGCTAACAGAGCCCACTGAGAGCTAAGGAGCGTCTCTGAGGCCAACGATGATTATGAGGAATACTGATGGCCGGCCTTAGAGCTAGAAAGCTCTTGAAGCTAGAAAGACTGTCAAGGACTGGGAAGGGCCTCTGAGAGCTAGAGTGGACTGGGCTGGTCACAGGGCCCACAGATGATCGTAATGGCCCATTCCAGTGGCGTAGCCGGAATTTGGTCCAGGGGCGAACATCTAAAGAGGGCCCCCACATACATAGGAAACTCCTTTGATTTTTGGCACTTTGGTTCCAAATACGAAAGCAACACCCACTCTAGCATACATGAATACACCTGACAGATGTCGGTATATCATAACATAGTGCAGAAGCAAAAAACATGATACTCGACAGCTTCATCTTAGTACATTTGTTAAAACCTCTTATCCATTTGTAGATAGACAGGAATAACTTTCCTCACCCGTGTGACCTAAAATGCTACCACACCGATCAGATCAAGGAAAAATAGAACGAATGGAAAACCGACACGAAAACAAAACAACAGAAAACAGCGAGATTGAGATAAACATTGCGCGAAGCACGCACAACTGTCACACATGTGATTCGGCAGCCAAAACCTCTGCCACTGACCTTGAACTTCCACTGCGTCGACTTGATGATGCGCTGTCGCACCTTGCTGTACAGGCCATTGTGGCGGTTCCAGCCAAACCCTCTGCCACTGACCTTGAACTTCCACTGCGTCGACTTGATGATGCGCTGTCGCACCTTGCTGTACAGGCCATTGCGGCGGTTCCAGCCACCCCACATGCCGCCCAGCATCTCAGTGGCGTGGGCGGGAGCATCCCGCATGGCGTGGAACGTCTTGTTGGAGGCGATCCACTCCTTCACAGCCGCTTGCTCACGCTGGAAAGCCGCTTCAGGTTAGGTCGTGTCAGGTCAGACTATGTTAGGAATATATTAAAGGACGAAAAGTGGGACAACTTCTTCACTTGAAAGTAGTCTGCCATTATGTCAATGGACAGTATCCTAGAACGTTGGAAGCATGAGCCCAGCTTCTACGCTGAGACGGATGGCCTCTTTCCCTATGTCTGCACACCCACACCTGCATCGACCTCACCATCCCGATTAATGAGTCCAGATCTCGCACGATGAATCGGTCCACCGTTTCGTCGGCCAGAGGCATGAAGCGCCAGATCATGCCGAACTTCTTGCTCAAATCTCCCAGGCCGGGCAAGTTCATGACGTCGCAGAAGTCCACGTTGTCGTATCTGCGGGCAGAGCAAGATCGGGTGGTGTGTGCAGACCGTAGCGCAGCTGGGCGAGGTGAAGGGAGAGGGATGGAGGATCTATGTGCAGTTTGGATTTTTCGGCACATCAGTTGCTTCGGCTATTTTATGCCGGGATGGAAGATCTAATGGGACTAAAGTCTCGTCGTATTTTGGGACACAGAAAACGGAAAAGGGTGAACACTCTCGGCTGTGCCGATGTCTCCAGGTTAGGCGTCCGACGCAATGTTAATGCAGACATCGTGGGATCTTCAGTAAAAAAAAGATAGGTTCCTGATGCAATTCAAGAACTCTGAAATATGAAATTGCGACATGTGCACCCGGATGCTCACTAGTGTGTGCGCGAAGAATATAGTTACAATTTATGAAACTGTCTCCATAAAATATGATGCAAAGTGCGATTATTAAAGTTAGCTTGCCTTCAGACGTCAATTTCATTGCCACTTACAGTGATATATTGCGCATATTGTTACTTTGCGTATTGTCTTCGGGAACTGTTTTCCACCACAGACGGCGGACCGTCCCTGACCACCCGCCATTCATAATGTGGCGGTGTGCGGAACCATTCCCTGAATGTCAATGGGCCCCAACGCCAAAGTTACATGCAAATTTTCATATTTGAAACGACAGGCGATGTGTCTGGCATGAGCTCCACCACCATTGGAGCTGAGGCCGACAGGCTTTCTCAATATTGTTTAAGAACATTACGTTTATGGGCGTTGAATGGAAAGAATGCATCTACAACCATGAATTTCTCCTAAACCATTTTGGCATGGCAGCGCCGATGTCGCTTAGTATTGTTGAAGGGTGGAACTTTACTTTTTGTCGCGCCACCGCTCGGCGCCCTACGGATCCTCTGGGCAGCAACCATCGGCGCTTGACGTGCCTTCGAGCCATGCTAGAACCTCAATAATTCCGAACAGCGTCATGTCAAAAGGTGACAAATGATAGGGTTATATATCTATAAAAGTAGTCGAGTATGGCATCAGAAGGCAGCTGATTTTATGCCGGTTTATTTCAGATCATTGGAAATTAATTCGCTCATGTAGAACATCTGATATACAATTTAAAGGAATGCATTGTGATAATTCAAGACACAAATCATGGAATTGAGTGCAAAAATGACAGGTTAGATACCTATAAAAGTAGTCGAGTAGGGCATCAGAAGGCAGCTGATTGTATGCCGGTTCATTTGAGACCATTGGAAATTAATTCGGTAATGTAGAACATCTCATATGCAATTTAAGGGAATACAATGTGATAATTTGGAACACAATTTCTGGAATTGAGTGCAAAAGTGACAGAGTTATACCTTCATGGAAGTAATTCAAGATGATATAATAAAGTAGCATGTTCGATTTCCGTTCGGAACATTGGAAATTGTCAGCACATCACAGAGAAGATGTATGACGCGTTTTTATTACAAGATGTTGTGTGGCCAATTGCTCCCATTTCACTTTAAGGGCAAAGTGACAAGGTGAAATGATTTGATAATACAAATAACTACACATCATAAGAGGGCTTGTTTCAATGTTGTTCAAATTTGACCATTGGAAATTACTTGCAGCTCCTCTAGAACTAGAATATAGCATTAATCATAGCAAGCCCGCTCTGGTAGTGTTCCTTCAAAGCCTACCACCAGAGCGGCGCAACCGGTATTTTGTCCGCTCATGACGCCTAACGACCATGCGAACAGAACATTGACGTTTTGTCCGGCATGCGAAGCTCACCTTCCCTTAATCTGCCTGCAGCATTCACTCACCGACAGGCAACATCACAGACGAGCGCCGACTGCTCGGGGATGCCCAGGTCGATGTCATGGTATACCCTGATCACCCAGCCGGGGTAGATGTCCGGCACCAGCTTCAGGTTCTCCTCGATGCCTCTGAAGAAGACGCTGCTGGCGTTGCCGTAGAAGCTGAAGCTGATCACGTTCTGGCCGGCGCCGCGCAGGTCGGCAAACCCGCCGCAGCTGGAGCGGCTGCCGTTGAGCGCCGCCAGCGCGCCAGGATCGTAGCGGCGCGAGCAGGAGCAGCCGGGTAGCTGGTACACGCCGGCCAGACGACTGCTGCTCAAGCTCATCAGTGGGCTGTGGAGATTGAACGAGCCGTCTGTCCGTGTTGGCGGCTCGTCGCGAGGTAGCACATCCCCGACGGTGCTGCCACCTACATCGGCGGCGTCGCGCGGTATCTGTGTGGCCTCGTGTGGATAACGGTCGCTGCCGAGGTGAGCCGACACGGGCCTGCCACCTACCGGGACTTTTTCAATGGTCACGTGATGTTGATGTTCGGCGTCCGCTAGCTCGCTGGCGCCAGCGAGATGCCGTACGGTTTCCGCCAATGGGAGCTTGTGGAACGACTGGCGCATGGCCCGCGACTTTTCGGCGATCGCGTCCCTGTCCATGAGCGGGTTGCCGGACCAGGTCGCCACCCTCTGGCGGGAGAAGGCGTCGTCGACGGGCACCGACGCCTCTGGCGCTTCGTCGTTGGCTGCTTCCTCGGAGGGGTCGAGGTCGGCGAACCTGCGTCCGGAGATGTAACTCTTCTTGGTGGCGGTCACGCTGGTAGTGGACGCTTCTGAGGTGGACGGATTGGCGTAGTGCCGCGTCTCTATCGCGACGAGTCGCGCGCCCTCGCCGCGCATTTCCTTCGTCGCTTGCGACGCTTGTAACGGCGCCCGCACCTCGGCGACCGCCGCCTCGCCTCGCGTCACCTTGCCCGTCGCGTTCTCGTGTATCGGCGCTATCGCACTCTGTGACGCCGCGTCACCACCCCTGTCCTCAAGCGTCGAGCGCGGCCTCACCGCCCACTGATGCCCTGACCCCACCGACCCCACCGACCCCGCCGACTCCTCCCGTAGCGCCGGGCCCACAGACACCAAAGCCGGGCGGTGCGATCGACTCAGCTGCTCGCCGTTGTCCACCAGCAGCATCAACAGGACGCTGCAGACGAGCAGCGCCTGCAGCAGCAGAACGCGACCTCGGCAGCTCACACAGGAGCGGCAGACGTGGCGAAGCCGAGAGCAGGCCCGACCCACCAGCGGACGTGGCGCCATCTATAGCTGCAGTGGCGCCGCTTGGTGGCGACAGGTGGCGCTACCTGTCGAAGGAGAGATGTTTCAGCTGAGTTTGCCGGGCTGTGACTGCATCGCTCTGCACGTGGGCGTCGTCACCGCGGAAAGGAGGAGCAACGCGTCCCTTAACCCTTTCCGGTCTTTCCGGTGGGACCCTCTCGGTCTTGGGGAGCGGTCCTTAAAGACTCCACAACCAACTTCCACACTAACTTTCACGATGACGAACGGCGTACCATCGAAAAGCACACGGTAAATAGGGTAAATAGGGTAATGGTATTACTTTTCATTGTGAGACGATTTTGAAAATTAAAATTGCGGTTTATGAGAAGAAAAAATCGTTTTTTAAAAAACACATTTTTTATCTCCGCGTATTGGGGTAACTTAGGTAATGCAATGCACCTATGACACTATGTATGCGACGAAAGCTTGAAATAAACCATAGAAACATTAGTTTCTACATAGACTTAACCAACATTGCGCACTTTGTCGTAACCTGACCTCAGGCAACTCGACGAAGGTCAAGTAAATTGGATAAGGAACTTCTCCTGATGCTTCTGCATCCATACAAAGATGAAAATGATGCTAGAAGAACATAAATATAAAAAAATAGGATAATTGGCCCAAAATTGGCCAAAATTTGACGTAACCTCAGGTCACTGACCTGACTTCAAACAAAAATATAAGACATACCGTTTGGATGCACTGCCAAATTGCACTGGAGTACCAAGTTTCACTTCAATGCCTCTTTATGTGAATGAGTTATGTAAGAAAGTTCCTTTCTCCCCAGAGCTTATCAGTCATTTCGCAGATGTCTTGGCAAACTTCTTTCGGCTACGTGAATAGTACTATGGACCTCGCGTTGACTATATTAAAGACCCCGGGTTTATGTTCAATTGCTCTGTACCACAAATCCAAGAGCTCCTCTTGAAAAGCTTTGCAAAACCCGCACTTTTATTGTGCCGATAATAAGCAGACTAATGGCGACAATTATTCGTGTTCAATAGTGCAGCAGTTAGGCTAATTAATCCAATACTATCCTTAAGTAAACCACCGCCTCAATCGAGCTTGACACGGCAATTCACTCGGTCATCCCACCTCTTGACAGTCACCATACATCTTATCAGTCGCATCTTCATACGTTATCTCAACCTCTTGTTAAATGACCAAGCATTCAATGAGGCATTAGCGTTCACATCAACATACAATTCAACTTTCACACCGACCGGTCTTCAATCACGCTATACGTTAAAGTATTCAAACAGCTACATCTCAACAGACAAAGAAAAAGAAAAAAAGAAAAAAAGAACAAAAGAACAGTACTTCTTCAGTACAGAAAAAAAAACGAAAGCTCCAAAGATCAACCCCGGTCTGGAAGCAGGCAAAGCCGGAGTATTCTGGATGGACGGACATGTCGAACACTGCAAACAAAAACCGAGAAACAGTCTCAGACCAACTGGGATCAAAACGACAATGGAGATGTTTCAGCGCACATTCTAGGATAACACCACGCAGCATAACTTTACCGAGACGCGCCAGTACGCCAGTGACGTAAACAAACGATCCGCGGTTCCCGCCGGAAACGGACCAACTGGCAGCGTTGCCAGCCGTTCTGCTGTAGCCGGGATACTGTCAGGTGGCCAGCGAGCGGGTGCACTAGTCCAGGTCCGTCGGTACACAAGCATCCGGAACGCCATGCCTGGCAGTCGGCACATGAAGATCAAGTCCTGTCCCCGTGTGCAGGACAGCTCAAAGCTGCCTGGTAACAAAACCCGATGGCTCAGGGTATGCCCACTTCTGGATCTCCCGAATGTGGCCTTCCAGCAGATTGACGTGCTTCAGAAGGATCTGGCAGTGGATAAGGCGGTTTCTATTGTAAGAGATAAGGGTTTAGATGATAGTGATAAGGTTGATGTACGACATTATGGTCACCATTGCCTGAAGGAGTTTTTTTTTCACCGAAAGCCCCTCCTCTTTGGATATAAACTTTGGGCGCTGTGGCAGTGTCGGCTACTGCCACATATTCTACCTATGCTGTAGCCAGGAGCAGCGGTCTGAGCTGCGGAGTCTGCCTCTGGGAAGCCGTGAATGGTGCTGGACATGATCAGAGCAGTCAGCGACACTTGTGCTCACAGGCTGTTCGTCGGCAACCTGTTTACCTCCAGAGTGCTGCTGACTGAGCTGCTGCTGACTGCCGACTGCTACCAAGCTGCTGACTGCTGACTGCTACCAAGCTGCTGACTAAATTGACTGCTGAGCTGATTGCTGATTGCTATCAAGCTGCTGACTGCTGAGTGCTGACTGCTACCAAGTTGCTGACTGAGCTGCTTCTGACTGAGTTGACTGCTGACTGAGCTGACTGCTGACTGCTGACTGCTGACTGCTGACTGCCATAGTATGACAATGTACACCCCTATAGCGCACATTGTCACATTGAAGCATTTGTCAAATTCTCTCATTGTGCCTATATATGCGTAAATGTATTACTAACAGCTTTCCACGACTTCTACATCGTAGGAATTACAGATATATTTTTGTAAGTCGATAGGATGACAACTTTACGTGCCGTTAATTCGTATACATTATCATGGCCTGGATAAGCATGAAGCGACATGTGGGATAGGTGGGTTGCTAAACGTGATTATAATAGTATATTCACAAGCACATTGATAGCAGTGTCATTGTAGTTATCTAGATTGTATGCAAGTTTCGTGGTGGCCAGAAATTGAAATGAAGTGAATCCAGCTCAAGCTACTTCTGCACGTGTTTGACATTACATAATTCTGCCTGCGAGAATTAATACGACAATGTGGTTGCTAATTCGTGCCATCACATATTTTAAGGACAATCAAAAACTTAGCATCAGCTGATTGCAAAATTTTGTTATGTTAGTTTGTGGTTGGAAAACCGAAAGAAATATGATTTTCTTTGCTCAATTTGAGTTTCTACGGCAAAAGTTAGAGTCACTCCGTTTTACAATCCGTATCCGTTTATCTTCACCAAACTATCCGATCCGCTCCGCTATCACTGACGGATATCCGTATGGATCTGTGTTGTATTCTGCCCTACATGGATACCGGCCGCAGGTCACATGGCGGAGGTCTCCACAGCCGGCGCTGACCACCATCAGCACCTAGAGCTGATGTAAACAAAACGGTATCAGTGTGGTTTAGGGTGTACACGAGACAAGTAATGCACACATTTCACCTCCCAAAAGCAAGTAAAGAGCTTAGGCTATGTTAGTTTAGATTAACCAAGGTTTTTTGTTAGGAAAATGTTAAACAACGTTTTTGATGGTGATCTTTTTCTCATTTTTCTCTCTCAATTTTTATTCAGGAAGAGATTCCGCCAGATTAGGTAGGCTTGGTTTTTAAGTGGAAGCATTTGAGGAAAAAGATAAATGTTTCAATTTGTATTGCTATTCTAAAAGGGAGGTTGACCTCGTCTCAACACGGCTCTTAGATGTACACTGCAACATGTTCAACAAACCATACAATGTTAAGTCAATGGTGAGATATGGGCCGATAGACATATGATCGAAGAAAAATGCCAACATAAAGATCACAGATCAGATGCTAACATCAGATCAGATCCATAGGTCAAATGACGGTTTGGACCAGAAAAATGTTTTATTGCGCATATCTTTGATTGTAATCAATATTGGTGTATAATTTGGAGTGTATGTAGTGACAGATTATTTTCTCCAAAAGCTTGTCAGGTTTCAAGTGAATATAATGTCCGGTCACTCAGATATCACCTGAAACGTCCCAAAAGTACGTGTATTCCGGACTCTAAATGTTAAAGTACGAACTATTACAAATCAAAAATAGCTAATCCAGGGAAGTTTTGTTGGCAGAGTTCATTTCTGATGTGATTTTCCTCCCCAAGTCCAATTAAGAAATTCTAGATTTTGTTTCGATTGCGGGGGAAAATATTTGTTTCAAAATATGTTTCGACATCAAATCTAAAAACTTTGCCTTTTACCAGGGGAATCATCAAAGAAAGTGGAAAGCATATGGATTCGCCTCTGAGCCTCTCATGACCTTTTCCTCAACGCCATCTGTTCCTCAGCGCCATCTGTTCCTCAGTGCCATCTGTTCCTCAGCGCCATCTGTTCCTCAGTGTTATCTTGAGTAGTTGTTATCTTGTTGTTGTTGTTAATTGTTTTGTTATTGTTATCAATAACAATAATTGTTATTTTTGTTATTGTTAGTGTTTTGTAAATTGTTATCTTGAGTAGTTCATTACATACTTCCAAGTTGCCTTCACGAGTTTGGTGATCGTGACCTGAGCACGTGTCATCTGTATTAGACTAAATGCTCAGTTTGCATGCCATCAAATCAAAGCACGAAGTCGGATTTGCTTTAAGACCAGAGTTCAAAAGCTACGGCTTTGTTGGTTTTTATTGGGTTTTCATGACGCGCTTTATGTACGATTACGGCTAATGGCGCCGCCCACACCGTTTCGCCGGTGGGCCGCGGTATTTGAAAATGTCCTGAGTGACGCGATTGTTGAACCCGGGACCTTTAGTACCCAGAGCTCAACACCTCAACCACTCGGCCATCCCCGTCCCTCCAATTCTGCGGCAAAAATGGGTGACTGACTCCACCCCGACATTGACCTGTGTCACCTAACCTGGAAGTTTGATCGTCTACGACAAAACTGCCGATGGATCAAGAAGCATAGGGAGCTTTATGTTGTCACTATGCGCAATCCCCAGCACGGGAGCATTTCAGTTGTGCTGTGGTGTCAGGCTGCTGCCAGAGTCCGCGCTGGACGTGACTACGAACGCCCAACACTCCACTCTCTGTGTGCCACACAGAGCCTTGGAATCTCTTCTCGAAACCACTTCAGGTGATGATGATGATGGTGCTGTAGGTCGCATATCCTCCAGGGTCAAACGTCGAGCTCGAAACGGCATTAGATAAGCCAGTGTGTAATGCGTGTCCGACGTCAAGATCTTGTCGGCCAACGCCGGACCTTTAGTAACCCAACAAAGGATAAGATCGCCAGCCAGAGAGGTGTGTACAACGTGAGCGGCAGACGTGACGACGTGTGAAGAGGCGGCATATAGCGTCTGTCAATAGTTTGTGTCTGGCATACAACTTAAATCGCACTTGAGTCACACCTGCGACTGTCCCCGGCTGCGAGATCCCTTTCGCCCCTCCACCAGCCCCGATCATTCGTGCCGTCACCAGCACGCCGTGGAACAGTGCTGATAGTGGCGGATCCAGGGAACGGGACATGGGGAAATACCCTCCACAAAGATGACCTGATATTGAGGACAATTTGTTTTTGCTCACAATTTACAGAACATTGGGAATATTGGATGTGGATAGTATTGTTTGAAGCTCAAACTCAGGTCCTATGGTACCAAGATCCCACTTTTTTCTAGAGAGGGGGAAATTTAGCATATTTTTGCATTTTGCCCTCCGCCTCCCCTCCCAAGCAGGCAGGATAGCCTAGCGGGACAGTCACAGGTGTTGCCCAAGTGCGATTTAAGTCGCAAATCAGAAGCGAGCCATTCACCGACGATGTACGCCTCCCGTACTGGATCCGCCTCTGGGCTCTGACGCGATTCTTGACCGACCGCCGCCGCCGTCGACGGTCGACAGGGTGTTCTGTGGCCGCAACGAGGCCTGACACCGCTCACAGTGGATTGTGCGCGATAATGCGCACAATCTGGTCGCCATCGCCGGCCTGCGGCACGCCGTCGGATCGCAGCCGCGATGCGCGCTCACCGTGACCGTCCGACGAGCCGCCTCTCGACCAGATGGTCACATTCACAGCACGTCCGGCGACATCGGCCCCTGGAGGTTCCGCGCAGGGGCGTCACCAGAGGCAGAGGACAGGGCCGGCCGTGCCCCTCTAGAATGCTCAGATTTTCCATGTGAACCAATGGGGGCTGGGTGACAGCAGCTGTAGTTACTGCAGCTACTACCGCTATTGTTACTGGCCACTAACAGCAGCTACAGCTACTGTAGCTCCTGCAACTACAGTTACTGGTCCCTGACAGCAGCTGCAGCTATTACAGCTACTACAACTACAGTTACTGGTCTCCGACAGCAGCTGCAGCTGCTGCAGCTACTACAACTACAGTTACTGGCCACTAACAGCAGCTGCAGCTGCTGCAGCTGCTGCAGCTACTGCAACTACAGTTACTGGCCCCTGACAGCAGCTGCATTTCCACGCGGCAAATATCATAGTGACGCCTCTGGTATACAGGGGTCGATGCTGCTGGTCAGGCGGAAGTAGCATATAGTTCCGTACTCTTTTGCTAACTCCAGCGCAGCGTCGGTTACAATGTTAGTGGTGGAGTGCCAATACAGCAGAGACGGATACAAGGGAGCGTTGGGGACATGCTCCCCCCTCCGCACGCCAGGTGACGCCACTCCGGCCGGGAAAAGGCGCCCCTTTGGGAAGGTTCGAGTGTACCCAACCCTTTTTTTTCAGCCAGAGGCGCTCCTCTAAGAGGAAAATAGCGTTATGGTGCAATTGCGTTCCCGTGGAAACGCTTCGGGTGCTTTTCCTAGCACAGTTGTTCGAATTGAACGCATTCGGTTTCTACGAATATTGCAAAAAGGCATTGCGGGTCTGGCGCCATTTTTGCCAGTTCTTGTGTCGTGGAATTCCACAAATGTTGAACACATTACCAACGAAGTTTCGAGAACAAAAAAGAGAAGCCTCCTCACAGTCCACGATCTCTCGGAGCAAATACATTGTCGAGGAAAATTTAAACATTCTGCAACCCTCATTTTACTTCTTGAGGAATCTGCAACATTTCACAATCCTCATTACTACCTAATACAGCAATAATTGGCGGGTGAAACAATAATTTAAAACTTGAGAGCATGGGCATAATCAAAATGAGGACATTGGTATAAACATAGGCACATGGTCATAAACATAGGCGCATGAGAACAGAGGCATGCACATATGCGCATAAGAACGTGGGCATGAAACATGCGCACATGAGATCAGCCATTCACATAGCCTATCTGCCTGTATCAGCAGCACATAGTCCGTCTACCGTTGTCAGCAACACATGTGTCAACAACATTTTGCCCGCCTGCCTGTATCAGTAAATCATAGCCCGCCTGCCTGTATCAGTAAAACATAGCCCGCCTGCCTGTATCAGTAAATCATAGCCCACCTGCCTGTATCAGCAAAACATAGTCCGCCTGCCTGTATCAGTAAATCATAGCCCGCCTGCCTGTATCAGTAAAACATAGTCCGCCTGGCCGTGTCAGCAACACATAGTCCGCAATCGTGACGCTTCAACGCCGTGTAACACCAAATGAGCAATACGCGGTGTGTTCAAAAAGTAATGAGAAAAATACTGAAGATGGCGACACAGAAAAACACACCCAACAGCCCTCAGAGTACTCTGCTCCCGGATCCACACACCGGCACAAGCGACTCTACCACTGCTGAAAGCACCTGTGTAAGTTGCTCTTCAACAGGAGTTTGGGAACGTCCTGCGATGCCTCCTTCATGGCCTCCACGCTTTTAAATCTCATCTCTTTCAGCTCAGATTTCAGCTTCGGGAACAGCCAGAAATCACAGCGAGCCAGATCTGGCGAGTGGGGAGTGTGGGGAACTGTCCTCATCCCCACATCTGTCGTCCAACCGACGACTAGCAGAGTTGTGTGCGCCGGCGTGTTGCCTTGGCGAAAGAACCAGTCGCCAGATACCCACATCTCAGGGTTCTTCCTTCTGACGTCCCCTCGAAGTCGCCGGATAACTTCAAGATAGAAACTTTTATTGACGGTCTGCTGGGTGGGGACCCACCCAAAGTGGACGATGCCTCTGCAGTACAAGAAGACCATGAACATCAGAGCTGATGTGAGGTGTGATGACAAGGAGAAGCTCTTCTTCTTGCCCTTGCCTTCCTCGCCTTCTTGGGTCGAGGTGATTCTGGATGAGCTCACTAGGTGAGGTGAGGTATAGGTGAGGTGAGGTATAGGTGAGGTGAGGTGAGGTATAGGTGAGGTGAGGTATAGGTGAGGTGAGGTGAGGTATAGGTGAGGTGAGGTATAGGTGAGGTGAGGTATAGGTGAGGTGAGGTATAGGTGAGGTGAGGTATAGGTGAGGTGAGGTATAGGTGAGGTGATGTATAGGTGAGGTGAGGTATAGGTGAGGTGAGGTAAAGTTGAGGTGAGGTATAGATGAGGTGAGGTGAGGTATAGGTGAGGTGAGGTATAGGTGAGGTGAGGTATAGGTGAGGTGAGGTATAAGTGAGGTGAGGTATAGGTGAGGTGAGGTATAGGTGAGGTATAGGAGAGGTGAGGTATAGGTGAGGTATAGGTGAGGTGAGGTATAGGTGAGGTGAGGTATAGGTGAGGTATAGGTGAGGTATAGGTGAGGTATAGGTGAGGTGAGGTATAGGTGAGGTATAGGTGAGGTGAGGTATAGGTGAGGTGAGGTATAGGTGAGGTGAGGTGAGGTATAGGTGAGGTGAGGTGTAGGTGAGGTGAGGCATAGGTGAGGATGGATGGCGCACGACACCCCTTTACTCTCAGGAGCATAACATAACAGTAGACCCAACTTTCGTCCGTGATGGCTTTCTCAAGGAAGCTTTTGTCCACCTCCAACTTGCTTAAAATATTCTGACAGCACCTGACACTGACCTGTTTCTGGTCATCAGTCTTGGCACAAATTTGGCAGTGAGCTTTCGCGTGTTCAACTCCTCCGTCACGTTGTGGTGTAGCATGCACTCACTCAATCCGGACTCAGCAGACAGGTGTCTGATGGTGGCTCGACGGTCACTTGCGAGTACTTAACGAATCCTTCCCACATGTTCGTCCTCCAAAGCATCAACATGACGACCAACCCTCTCTTTGCCACTGGTGTTCGGGTCTCCGCTGCTGCATCTTGAAAACCAGCGGTACACCTGTGCCTGTGACGTGACCTGGTCACCTTAAGCCTGCTGAAGTAATCCGATAGTCTACTGAGGCATTTTCGTGAGAACAAAGCAGCACTGGATCCAATATTTTTTTTACAGAACCATCCTTACTTTTTGAACACACCACGTACATCGAGACGTGTTGCAATGGTCGGACGTTCCAACCACATACAACATTAAATGCGGAACACATTCAAACATGTCGCAATGGTGATGCTTCAACGCCCTGCAACATTATTTGCGCAATACATCCACACGTATCGCAATCACTGATTCGCTCGCCGTGCATCAAACAACGCACCTTGGCAGTGTTTACCTAGTTCTTCCTGCCTTGGATACGTGCTCGCAGCTCCAATCCAAAATAACCGCTCTAACACAGTTATGAGGTTCATGACCCCAACGGCCACTGATTATCTCAGCTTGTTAGACGCGGTGGTCGAGGTCACATGTGCGTTGACCCGCCGTCAGTGCGCGAGTGGCGCCGCTAACGGAGCCCGCCGGAACTAGCGGACGGCCGGGCAGCGCCGCGCCCTAACGGTACGCGACGGTCGGAGGTAGGACACCGTGAGACTGGAGGCACCAGCTGACCGCACCGGCGCTGATAGATGTCTACGGGCATGACCTTCACGGTCGCGGGTCACAATGGCCGGATGTGCGCGCCACGCGCCGCTCCGGAGGCCTGGCGTCGTTTACCGGAACGCCGAATCTCTTGTTGTCGCGACGGAACGCACAGATGGCCGAAATGAGATCGGATCTGGACGGGGTCAATGGACTACGACGAACATGCTAAATGTGTCCTACTAACAGCGGCTGGTAGCCAGCATTAGCTGGTTTCGAGTGGTGGTGAGGAGGGACGCGGAGTACCGAGTGGTGGTGGTGGGGTGGGGGGGGATGCAGGGTACCGAATGGGGGTGAAGGGGATGCAGGGTACCGAGTGGTGGTGAGGGGGACGCAGGGTACCGAGTGGTGGTGAAGGGGACGCAGGGTACCGAGTGGGGGTGAAGGGGGACGAATAGGGCTGCCACCCATGTCCGCCTCGAAGGGATGCAAAGATGCCTGACTGCCCCACCTATCCGCACACCTACACACCTGATGCATGTTGCCTGACTGCCCCACCTATCCGCACACCTACACACCTGATGCATGATGCCTGACTGCCCCACCTATCCGCACACCTACACACCTGATGCATGTTGCCTGACTGCCCCACCTATCCGCACACCTACACACCTGATGCATGATGCCTGACTGCCCCACCTATCCGCACACCTACACACCTGATGCATGATGCCTGACTGCCCCACCTATCCGCACACCTACACACCTGATGCATGATGCCTGACTGCCCCACCTATCCGCACACCTACACACCTGATGCATGATGCCTGACTGCCCCACCTATCCGCACACCTACACACCTGATGCATGATGCCTGACTGCCCCACCTATCCGCACACCTACACACCTGATGCATGATGCCTGACTGCCCCACCTATCCGCACACCTACACACCTGATGCATGATGCCTGACTGCCCCACCTATCCGCACACCTACACACCTGATGCATGATGCCTGACTGCACCTATACACCTGCCGAGGACATGCTTTGATCGACGTAGCAGAGGTGAAAATTATGATTTATAATCAATATCGAATGAAGTCTGAATCAATTTCTCCTTTAACATTTCAGGGTTTCGATGGCTTATGAATGAATAGATACCAAGGCGTAGCAATGGTTAGTGTACAAAATGATACGTGTTGTGATACTCAAGATACTCAAGTGTTGCCAACTCAGGTGTTGCTAATTCAGGTGTTGCTAACTCAGGTGCGCCAGTCGTCTGGACAGAGACGCGACTGTGTGCCGAGACGACTATTGGCGCTGTTGAGTATGAGAAGTGGTCACCATTTTGCTTGCTCCGTAAGCCCGGTTAATAAAGGGTAAATATCGGTAGTTGTTTGGAGTTGTCGCGGATCGTTTGTTTGCACTGGACATCACGAGCCAGGAGAAGAACACTCTCCTGCAACTCGTGTCGCTGTACCCGGACTTCACTTTCAGTCACAGGTCAACAAGACTGTGGCTCAGCCGACTGCCGTAAAGAAAACCGAACGGGACTCGACGACCAGGAATCAGCATCTGTCGACCCACAGCCATGGCCGAGCGGGACTCGCCGAACGGTCACTGCATCTGGTGGCCTGCCGAAGTGGCCCGAACAGAACAAGGGTCACTGCATCTGGTGGCCTGCCGAAGTGGCCCGAACAGAACAAGGGTCACTGCATCTGGTGGCCTGCCGAAGTGGACTGAACAGAGCAAAGGTCACTGCATCTGGTAGCCTGCCGAAGTGGCCCGAACAGAACAAGGGTCACTGCATCTGGTGGCCTGCCGAAGTGGACTGAACAGAACAAGGGTCACTGCATCTGGTGGCCTGCCGAAGTGGACTGAACAGAGCAAGGGTCACTGCATCTGGTGGCCTGCCGAAGTGGACTGAACAAAGCAAGGCTCACCGCACCGGCTGCACGACAAGTCATCTGTCGGTTGACTGACGCTTCAACGAAAGACCGTGAGTCCAGGTCACCTGACGCCCGTTTTTAAAAACAAACTGTGATGTTTGCCACCTCTATGACCGCATCGTAAATTTGGAAATTGTTGCGCTGTGCTTGCTGTTTATATTATGTGTTTATCGGTATTCAGACGTTGAAACTGAACTGACACGCTTGACTTCTGCGCAAAATGTGTGAAGCATGATCCACTCCGTGCAACATTTCGAAAAATTCGGCATGCCTGAAATTATTATTGGCATGCCTAATTAAAGCTTTGGCGAAATTAGGCTCGACGTGCGAGCCAAGGGATTGCATCAAAACATAAAACCATTCTCGGGTGCGAGCCACAACACATATTGGGAGTGACTGGGAGGGAGACACTGTGATGCTGATTCGTTCCAATTATTTGATCATCTCCCAAAATGTGTTGCGGTTCTCACCGAAACACGCTTGTGTGCTTCGATACGATTGCCGGGAGCCTATTCCCGTTAAATCTTTCAGTAAGCATGTAAGTGCAAATTCCAGGTATGAAGAATTTCCCAAATGTTGCGCCGAGTAAATTATTCCTCACAAATTTTGCGGAGAAGTTACGAGTTTCAATTCAGTTTCAATGTCTGAACACCGACAAGCACACAATGAACAGGGAACACATCGCGATAATTCACGATTTTTGCGATACAGTCCCAGTAACGACCAAAATCGGAGTGGGTTTTGAAAAAGACCTGTGGTGGCCTACACTGACGGTTTCCAGTTGAGGCGTAAGCCGGAGCTGGGTGAGTTTTTGCACGGGGCCGGGCCGGGTTCAGAAAATTGGACCAGTTTCGAACTCTGATCCGGATGGATATCCGATCTGTGCTATGCCGCATAACACGGTTCAAGGTAGAGGTCACGGTGTCCACCTTCAACTGATCGGCGACCTCGATCTGTGCGCCGGTTCCAGGAAGATGCTTCACTTTCAACTGATCAGCGGCCCCGATCTGTGTGCGGGTTCCAGGTAGACGCTTCACTTTCAACTGATCGGCGACCTCGATCTGCGCGCCGGGCACGGTGTTTCATGCCATTTACTCCGTATCTGTTGCTAGCTCAAAACGAAAGTTAGTTCGGGGACAAACTGATCCTCGTACTGAAAGTGGTTGGAATTTATATTGCACCGAGAACGCCAAGATTTGCATGACCGCTATCCTACTTGATCCGGTCATTTCCATGTGTCAGCCGATTGGTAGGGATAACCGCAAACCAGACATAAATTGTGCAAATGGATAGGGTGTGTCTACCTGAATGGTGACTGCAAGCAGCATGATTTCCTACGGATGGATACAAAATAAATACAAAACATGGAAGGTATTAGGAAAAAGCATGCAAGCTCTTCTGAGAGATCCACTATAAAAAAACGATGCACAAGTAGATATATCGATCGTGCATAATGTTGTCGTAGAGACCGCCTCAAAGGAGGCACGTATAATGTTGCCGTAGAGAACGCTTTAGAGGCGGCACGTATAATGTTGTAGAAATCGCATCAAAGGCGGCACATATAATGTTGTAGAGATCGTTTCAAAGGCGACACATATAATGTTATCGTAGATATCGCTTCAAAGGCGGCACGTATAATGTTCTAGAGTTTTCCTCAAAGGTGGCACATACAATGTTATCGTAGAGATCGCCTCAAAATCGGCACGTAGAATGTTGTAGAGTTCGTCTCAAAGGCGGCACGTATAATGCTGTCGTAGAGATCGCCTCGAAGGCAGCACGCTGACACGATGCAGTAATTACCGGACTCAACGATGGGGGCCAGCGAGTGCATCTACCGCCGTCAGCGCCTTCCATCTGTGATGTCACCTGCCGATGCAGATGGTGTCTGCCATAGCGATGGTCGGCCACTTGGCGCGGCCACGTGGAACGGCGCCTCTAACAAGCTGCATTGGTTTGTGTGTGACCGTTCTTTGAGCAATTTATCGCGCGAACACCATGCTATTTGTTGGGGCAGGTGCGACTTGAGCCTGGGCAGACCGCCGTGACGCGCGATGTGCTTGCATAATATTCGATATGTTTGCATGGTACACCGATGAGTTTGCATGGTACTCCGATGGGTGACGTGGCAAGACACAGTGAAATAGCAGCACCAAACTGGTATAAAAACAGGTTCGGTCTGCTTGTGATGGGCCGTCATGTCTGCACATTAATGTTTATCCATTTATATACGCACACAACACAGCGATTAACCCGCTCAACCTCGGGGATAATTTTACTCCTCCCATGAGGTTTTCCGCGGATAGGGAAATTATTCGCCCAAATCAACTTGACATGCTGCGTGAAAATGTTGAGATCAGGTCATCTACGGTCAACGAGTTTTTTCCCCTCTTTGAATGTTTATTACTCCATAGAAGCGTTTCCCACACTGTAGTTTTTTTTTCTTCTTCTTTATTAATGATATTACACATCGACAGTCTTTCAGTTGCGACACAATAGCACACAGTACACAGTACATAATAGCATAGTAGTAGTACACGCAAGCTATTTATCTTCCCATACGTTCACATTTGCATCGTCGCCAGTACTCATCTCATTCAGTCCACGTTCCATCATTTATCTATTATTCTCGCATCTGTTAGAAGAGCATTCATCTCAAATGTACCAGTAGATCCAGGCCTTACTAAATCCAGCCCAGATGAAACCGACTCATCATAGCGCTCTTCCAATTGATATTGACAGCTGATACCCAGGTTGCTTTGACACACCAGGATCGCCAGAGGTGATCTTGTGAAACCCCGCATCACAATAGCCGCATCAGACTGCCCCATGTGCGGTGGAACTGTTCCAGCTTTCTCGCCTTCGTTGCAATGCATTCATCAACTTTATATTGATTGAAAAGCCTCGATTTAAGCTCTACAAACGTTAGATCGCCGATCCCATTCAGCTTCTTATTCAAAACATATTGCTTTGCAAGAAGTACGACATAGTTGACAAACTCAGGAGCATCGAAACGTCCAAACAGTAAGTGCTCCGGGCAATATCTCAGTCGGTTTCTGCTAAATCTACCCAGTCTGGCTATCAACTGCCGCCAAAATGGCCCTACTGACCGACATCTCAGAAAAAGTGACTTATGCTGTCTTGTTCGGGACAGAACTTACATTGCGGTGAATTAACTTTTTTTTAGCATACAAAAACTTTTGTGTAGGTATGTATCGGTTCAATATTCGGTACTGCAGCGTCTGAAGCTTAGTCGACACACAGCACTTAGCACTTATAAGGAAGATAATAAATCCCTTTTCGTTTTTTTATGACATTTGCTTCACATCTTTGCCCATTAGGGCTAAAATAGAAAATTATGGCTAAAGTAAGCACTTTTTATCTGGCAAAGTTGAATTAAACCAACGTTTCTCGGCCCATTGAAAAATCAAAAACATATAAACATCAAAATTTTGAACATTCAAAACTTTTCAAATGTTGATTTTGGGTGGGAAGATCTTTTCGAGCCATGGTCGATTTCGCCTTCCTTTTCTAATTCCATTTATTTTTTGTGTTGTTAAATCTCCACGAAAATGAACTCCCCGGAGACAAGAACATATTAGTCATGATCCCATCGACCCCCTAGTGACGTCACCTTTTGGGGGAAGCATTGTGGGGGTGGTTTCGGACCCTACTCGTCGAGCGCTATCCGTTGACACCACCTTCGTTTTCGTGCAACGCTTAGTTGAAATATTAGAGGGGGTGCAAAAGGACTCCCGAGACCGGGTGTGAAGATCTGACCGGAAAGACTGCGCGGGTAAACAAATATCACGACCTGCTGCACCTTTTCCGCCCTGTGCCACAATCACCCGAAAAGCCCGATTGTGAAAGCCCGGTCCCGGTTAGAGCCGTTTTTCGGATTAGGACCGTGCTCTCTCCTCAGCCAATCGCGTTGGACCCGGTCAGTCACGTGACACTACAGTTTGTTGGACCCGATCAGTCACGTGACGCTGCAGTCGGACCGTTGTGACTGTCGCCGCCGCCGCCGTCACGTCTGTGCCGTCGGCGCGTGTCCGTTACGACAGCATCTGCCGAGCGTGCTGGCTGTCGATGTAACGGATAATCGGCTGCCTTACCACGAGGGCGGGCGCTTCCGACCCCAGCGGTGACTTCAACGCCACCGTTAATCACCATCAGGAAACCGCCGCGGGGCGACCACCGCCGTGCCGCCGGCTGATGGTCTGGGCTGGCGCCCGCCCACCGGATACTGTGCCGCCGGCTGATGGTCTGGGCTGGCGCCCGCCCACCGGATACTGCGGCAACGGTGCCACGGAAACGCGTGATCTGGTCCGGTCGGAGCCGATTGGGGCGAGGTGACGCCTCGGTGACGTATGGAGACGCCTCGGTGACGTATGGAGACGCCTCGGTGACGTATGGAGACGCCTCGGTGACGTATGGAGACGCCTCGGTGACGTATGGAGATGCCTCGGTGACGTATGAAGACGCCTCGGTGGCGTATGGAGACGCCTCGGTGACGTATGGAGACGCCTCGGTGACGTATGGAGACGCCTCGGTGACGTATGAAGACGCCTCGGTGGCGTATGGAGACGCCTCGGTGACGTATGGAGACGCCTCGGTGACGTATGGAGACGCCTCGGTGACGTATGGAGACGCCTCGGTGACGTATGGAGACGCGTGGGTGCGCCTTTGCGGCGCGGCATGTCTGCTGAACCGAACGGTCGCGTGCGATGAACAGGTGCCGTGTACAGTTACTGCGGTGTTTGCTCGTGGTGTTTGTACTACACCGCCGAACTGGGCAGGGGTGTTGTGGTATGGCGTGCCTCTTCAGTTATCTTACGACGCAAGCAGCTCGTTTGCTGCTGGATGTGCGCACTCTCCCACGCCGAATGGCTGCGGTGAGGACAATGAGGACAAATGGACGTGGTGGTTATTGGCTTTGCGACACGTCGACCGTTGAGTCATGTAGCGTCGCCAATCCCTCACGCCGATTGGTCGCCGACGAAGAGTAGCGACAGGTGAGACTCGAACCCGCAATATTTCGATTGTGAGACGGGCAACTTACCCCTAGACTACTCGTCCCCGGTGAGACGAACATCAGCGCGGCTAGCGATCCCCGAGCCCCGGCTCATCACAGAGTCTAAATATTGGCAATCTTGTGAACGGAACGGTTGGGCACATGCTATCCATAGATCTAGCTCTAGCTATGGCTCAGCCATACACCACACCTGCTAGATTACACAAAACACACATGGCTGCTGTCAGCTAGGTACGGGAGAGGCAGGTGTCGACTGTCAGCTAGGTACGGGAGAGGCAGGTGTCGACTGTCAGCTAGGTACGGGAGAGGCAGGTGTCGACTGTCAGCTAGGTACGGGAGAGGCAGGTGTCGACTGTCAACTAGGTACGGCAGAGGCAGGTGTCGACCGATCAGTCGGGGACACCAAACCGGTTACACCTATCGTGCACGGCGGCAACGCGCATTCCGTGCCGACATGCACGGTAGTCTAGAGCTTAGTTCGAAGTAGTCCCATTTGACTGTTGTCAGCATGACATCATGACTGTTGTCGGGCAGTTGGTTTCCGTGGGTTGCAGCATGAGGTGTTCTGAGAATGTAGAGTTTCGATAAATTTGGAATTGTAAGATGTGGGCATTATGAAGCATTGTGACTCGGAAATGCGGTGTTTTTGAGTTCACTGGTAGGAATAACGTTTTCCATTTCGGGGTTATTAGCTACTCTGGAATTTGAATAATTAACGAAATTCTGGAAATAGTGATTTGTGGTTTTGAGAGACGGGAGGTATGTTGTTGTCACGGCATCTTGTTTATCGCAGATGTTTGGTCACTTTATAGATCTCGGTAAGTCATTTGATCAGATTGTGGAGAGTTATGGTGATACTGCACGGGACATGTGTCACAAAACGTCCCTGCTAGGATCAGTTGCTACTATTTCCAGCATGTCTGGATAAAGCATGTCATGCCACTATGTCTGGGCCCCGCAGTAGAACCTGGACCCCACCGTCGAGCCTGAATCCCACCACCGAGCATGGATCCCACCGTTGAACCTGGATCCCACCGTCGAGCATGGATCCTGCCGTAGAGCCTGGATCCCACCGTGAAGTCAGGATCCCATCGCGGAGTCCGGATCCCACCTTCGAGCAAGGATCCCACCGTGGAGCCTGGATCTCACCGTAGCTCCGATGGCTGCAGTGAGAAGACCAGCCCCACGTCAGCTCCACGGCAGCTCTGACAGCCCCACGTCCCCATCCAACGACATGAAAATGACCTTGATCACGCCACCTTGAAACTCGCAACGTGCTGCAAGCTCCAGCTAATCGCTCGCACGTGCAAAGCACTTCATTGATCTGAGGAGAGTGAGGCCGAGCGTGCTTCTCTGATAGTAGATAGACAATTACTGCAAGTACTGCAATTACCGCGTCACAATAGTGATGCAGATTAACGACCGGCCACAGAAGGCTGCGATTACAAAACTAGACCGCGAGTCGCAGCACTTGACCGTGCGAGTTGCAGCACTTGACATTGACCGTGAGTCCCAACACTTGACCGTGCGAGTCGCAGCCCTTCGACAAACGATCTGCTTTGGGCGAGAAAAAAGGAGGGAAGTCCCATTGACCAGCCTGACCGCCGACCATTGAACGGCTTTTTTGCGGCTGCGAGTGGCACATGAGACCATGTGAAGATAAAGCGATACATTCCCAATGCACTTTGTAAATCTCACAAGACGGCCATATTTGATCTCTGTTTAGGAATGCCACCTGCATATAAAAATCGAGGTCGCTTGAAAGTACGCCATGTCATAAGGCAACGAGATAAAAAGTATAGTTGAATACCAATAAGCATGTGTCTGTGCGGATCATGGGTGGCCAGGGCATGAATACCAAGCAGTGAACAATCTCTAATGCTTGAAATTGAGATTAGAAATCGACGATTTCTTCACGAAGGAAATGCATCACGCTTACCGGAAGCGACATATTTTCCGAGAATCCATCGAGATTCGAACCTCAACGATTTCGGTCGCACCGATAACCACGCGTCAATCACAACAAACGAGTCAAGCAGTCAAACAAGTCGTCAATCACATGTCAGCCAAAAGTCTAACGGTTTGGCGAACACTTGAGCAGGTCACGGTGAGCACTAGCCTAATCCAGGGCCGAGTACGTCACGGATGGCTCCCACACGATCAGGCGCTATCCAGCCGCCGAGTGTCGCACCGTGACCTGCTGTCGCCCGTGAGAACCAACTGACCTGCCACCGTGACCTGCTGTCGCCCGTGAGAACCAACTGACCTGCCACCGTGACCTGCTGTCGCCCGTGAGAACCAACTGACCCACAACCGAGCTACTGCCACCGTGAGCTGCTGTTATCCGTGAGAACCAACTGACCTGCCACCGTGCCATGCTATTACCCGTGAGAACCAGCTGACCTGCCACCACATTCGTAACGCGATGTTCTCGTGGCCGTGCGGTCCCTCCTGCACACACCGGCTACTGGCCAGCTGCTACTGGCCAACTGCCACTGGCCAACTGCCACTGGCCAACTGCTGCTGGCCAGCTGCCACTGACCAACTGCTGCTGGCCAACTGCTGCTGGCCAACTGCTGCTGGCCAACTGCCGCTGGCCAACTGCCACTGGCCAACTGCTGCTGGCCAACTGCCACTGACCAACTGCTGCTGGCCAACTGCTGCTGGCCAACTGCTGCTGGCCAACTGCTGCTGGCCAACTGCTGCTGGCCAACTGCTGCTGGCCAACTGCTGCTGGCCAACTGCTGCTGGCCAACTGCTGCTGGCCAACTGCTGCTGGCCAACTGCGCTGGCCAACTGCTGCTGGCCAACTGCTGCTGGCCAACTGCTGCTGGCCAACTGCTGCTGGCCAACTGCTGCTGGCCAACTGCTGCTGGCCAACTGCTGCTGGCCAACTGCTGCTGGCCAACTGCTGCTGGCCAACTGCTGCTGGCCAACTGCTGCTGGCCAACTGCTGCTGGCCAACTGCTGCTGGCCAACTGCTGCTGGCCAACTGCTGCTGGCCAACTGCTGCTGGCCAACTGCTGCTGGCCAACTGCTGCTGGCCAACTGCTGCTGGCCAACTGCTGCTGGCCAACTGCTGCTGGCCAACTGCTGCTGGCCAACTGCTGCTGGCCAACTGCTGCTGGCCAACTGCTGCTGGCCAACTGCTGCTGGCCAACTGCTGCTGGCCAACTGCTGCTGGCCAACTGTGGGAACATGCCGTCCGATCGCCGTGACGAATCATTATCATTATCCATGGAATGCAGCCGTTGTAGCGCTGTCCGCCGGTGGTGCGGACGTCGGCGCACCTTTGTCACGTGACACGCTGCGGAGCAGGTGCAGGGCTGGGCTGGGTTAGCTTAGGCTAGGCTAGGCAAGGTTGGGCTAGTATATGATAAGGTCATGGAGTTATATGAGCAAATTAACGGGATAGTCAAAGATAAAGGAGGACATAGACAAAGGATCAATAGGAAGAGAGAGAGAGAGAAAAAAATAATATATAAAAATAAAAAGAAGAGAGAGAAAGAGAGAGAGAGAGAGAGAGAGAGAGAGAGAGAGAGAGAGAGAGAGAGAGAGAGAGAGAGAGAGAGAGAGGGAGAGGAGAGAGAGAGAGACGAAGGTGCCGCCTGTTGCCAGTAATAAGCCATAAACAGCAGCTGGTTGGGGTGGGTTTCTCGTGCGGTAGCTCAATGCGTATGACAGATGCAGAGCGGGCCATATAGCAGACATCCAGCCGGTCTTCCATCAGGACAGAGTCGCTTAGATTTCGTGACCAAACCACACGTCGAGATGAAGCGGCGAAGACGGCTGACTTGACTTCTTCATCCATGGCTGACTTGACTGCTTCATCCAGGCTGACTTGACTGCTTCATCCATGGCTGACTGCATCTATGGCTGACTTCATCCATGGCGGACTTAATAGCTAAGCAGCCACTCAAATAGTCGGGGAAATTGACGGACTTCGGCACCAGGGAGCCAAACCCAACCCAACCGGTGCTTACGATGCGTATCAGTTGACAGATACGGTTGCTCTTCTCCTGCCTCTACTGGGTCGTATGGTTCGTCTACTGCCGTATCATCAGTTGACGGATACGGTAGTTCGTCCACTGCTGTTTCAGTTGACAGACACGGTGACTCGTCCACTGCAGCATCAGTTGACAGATACGATGGCTAGTCTACCGCCGTTGTCTTCTCCTCAGCTCCTCGAGTTGAAGAGGCTCCAAGTTTGCTTTGCTCATCATAATGTTAATAGGATGTGGGATATGTCCCATGTGAATCAAGAAAGTTCGCCATGTTGTTTTAATACGTGTGTAGCTATCCAAATGAAGCATATGCACGAGACGCAATGAGAAATCGAGTGCTGCAAAACGCCCACCGTGAACTCTCCACAATGTAAGCCCGTGTTGATATAGGTTGTTTTATTTCACTGAACTTGGTGTGGTATCAGTCACATCCGATACGCTGCATTTTCTGATCATGTTTTCAGCATAAACATGCATGCCGTCCACTTGCAGAAAATTGCCACTTCCTGATGACGACACGCCCGGACACTGGTCAGCGAGCAGACGTGGGAATATTCCCACACCTGACGCAGAGCCTATGTTCACAGAGCCGGTGTGGGCGCAGTCGCGCAGTGGGATGCAGTGCACAGGTATCCTCTGTACTTCCTGTACACAGGTAGTAGATGATTGTGCCACGGAGCCGATGCTCAGCCACCTCGCGTCTTCCAGTATCAGCCCGAGTACCAGTCAGGCCAGAAGTGGTTTGCTTTTCGTGATCGATGGCGGTTTGCTGGCTCCGCTCTATATTGGATAAACAGACGTCTGGTCGTGGTGGTTTACTGGTTTCGCTCTATTGAAAAGTTTTCGAGAGAAAAATAACTGAAAATATGGCGATCGCCCAAAAGAGTTCTTAGTAAATGACCTGTGCTATGTCGAACAGATCCCTTAAAAGGAGACCACTGGGAATCTGACATCTAACTGCGACAACGAACACTGAAGCATACCCGACACTTTCCCGGAGCAATGCGAATCTTTCAGATACTAACTGGGATGTGGCCCAAATCAGAAGCCAAGCGTAAGTGAGGGGTAACGGGAATGTAACCCTCCCCGTCGTGGTAACGGAGATAACGGAATATAACCCTCCCATCGTGGTAATGGGGGTAACGGGATATAATTGTCTCCATCGTGGTAACTGGGTTAGCGGGGATGTAACCCTCGAACTCGTGGTAACGGCGGTAACGGGGATTTAACTCTCCAACTCGTGGTAGCGAGAGCAACGGGGATATAACTCTCCCCATCGTGGTAACGGGATATAACCCTCCCCGTCGTGGTAACGGGGGTAACGGGGGTAACGGGGCTATAACTCTCCCCATCATAGTAACGGGGATAACGGGGATATAACTTTCCCATCGTGGTAACGTGGGTAACGAGGATATAACTCTCCCTACCGTGATAACGGGGATGAGCGGGATATAACTCTCCCCATCGTGTGTCAGAAATCGGAACCGTGCAAGGCCAGCCTCAAACAAGTGTTTGCATATGCTGCCCCCTCCCTCTTAGAATACTTCGTTTTTTAGGCTTCCCCAGCCAGGGCACATCCCTTCAGGAGCCCCGGTGCTCTTCCGATTGCGACATCACAACGCAAGAACAGCGGAACGGCGAGTGACGAGTTCAGGCTGGTGATGACTGATACATGTCGTGTGTCGCGACATGTACATGTGACTGGCTGACAGCCAATATGGCTGACATATGGCTGACAGCCAATAGTCGCCATCTCTCATCGTGAGCGAGACGGAAGCGTGGCTGCAGCGATAGCATTGGTCGACAGACGTGGCCCAGTCGACTCGCTACAGGTGACCCAGTCGACCTGATACAGGTGACCCAGTCGACCTGATACAGGTGACCCAGTCGACCCGCTACAGGTGACCCAGTCGACCCGCTACAGGTGACCCAGTCGACCTGATACAGGTGACCCAGTCGACCTGATACAGGTGACCCAGTCGACCCGCTACAGGTGACCCAGTCGACTCGTTACAGGTGACCCAGTCGACTCTCATACAGGTGACACAGTCGACTCTCATACAGGTGACCCAGTCGACTCTGTACAGGTGACCCAGTCGACTCTCATACAGGTGACCCAGTCGACCCGCTACAGGTGACCCAGTCGACCTGATACAGGTGACCCAGTCGACCTGATACAGGTGACCCAGTCGACCTGATACAGGTGACCCAGTCGACCTGATACAGGTGACCCAGTCGACCTGATACAGGTGACCCAGTCGACCTGATACAGGTGACCCAGTCGACTCGCTACAGGTGACCCAGTCGACCTGTTACAGGTGACCCAGTCGACCTGATACAGGTGACCCAGTCGACTCTCTACAGGTGACCCAGTCGACCTGATACAGGTGACCCAGTCGACCTGATACAGGTGACCCAGTCGACCTGATACAGGTGACCCAGTCGACCTGATACAGGTGACCCAGTCGACCTGATACAGGTGACCCAGTCGACCTGATACAGGTGACCCAGTCGACCTGATACAGGACCCAGTCGACCTATACAGTCCTACCTGATACAGGTGACCCAGTCGACCTGATACAGGTGACCCAGTCGACCTGATACAGGTGACCCAGTCGACCTGATACAGGTGACCCAGTCGACTCTCTACAGGTGACCCAGTCGACTCTCTACAGGTGACCCAGTCGACTCTGATACAGGTGACCCAGTCGACTCTCTACAGGTGACCCAGTCGACCCGCTACAGGTGACCCAGTCGACCCGCTACAGGTGACCCAGTCGACCTGATACAGGTGACCCAGTCGACTCTCTACAGGTGACCCAGTCGACTCGCTACAGGTGACCCAGTCGACCCGCTACAGGTGACCCAGTCGACTCTCTACAGGTGACCCAGTCGACTCGCTACAGGTGACCCAGTCGACTCGCTACAGGTGACCCAGTCGACTCGCTACAGGTGACCCAGTCGACTCGCTACAGGTAACCCAGTCGACCCGCTACGACCGGCAGAACTTCGTGCCCTGAATGCAGAAGGCCTCTGCAGAAGGCTTCCGCCGCCCCAATTGCATATCCATGTGCAGGTGCAGTGTCGGTCTGCGGGTATGCCGACCAGTGTATGTCAATCTGCGGATAGGCCGACGTCCACCAATTAGCATATCTGCTGATGTGGCGGGCGACACCCAGAGCACAGCGCTTTCGCAGCCACCAACCACGTGGTTGTCAGCGGCCTGACAACAAGTTCAGATAGCTGATAAGACAATATTGGTTACATATAAGACATAAAATTATTGACTAGTAGTATTATCATAAAATAATAATACAAAGAGCATTAAGAAAAATAATTATTAACTAATATTAACCATGTATGTAGAACAGCAATATATATACTGTAAAATGTACATCAAGCTAGTATGTAAGAGACCAGACAAAACAAAACAAAACAAATGACTGTTCATGTCCGCGATCAGAAAATAGTGTTTTCTCTTGGTTCTTCCCAATCAGGAATTCAGATGGATGAGAGGGGGGAGTTTCGCAACCTGCCATCCGTTGAGATGATCGAATTATAAAACTTGCGGTTTAAGCGAATTCCTTCAATTTTATACAAATTGCATTGAGAGGATATCGGTTTCGTCATGCACCGCCTGCATGTTTGAAACCCCAGGATGGGGGTTGATTTTTTTGTGGTAAGGCCCCAGCATTCGTGGTTCCCTAATAACATCTTCCGACGTTTCCACATTGTCGGCACGATGGCCGTCCGACAGGTGCATGGGGTCATACATGACGTATACATGACGTACACATGACGTACACATGACGTATACGTGACGTATACATGACGTATGTAGGTAACGTTTACATGACGTATACATGACGTATACATGGCGTATACATGACGTATGCAGGTGACGTTTACATGACGTATACATGACATATACATGACGTATGCATGACATATACATAACGTATACATGACGTATACATGACGTATGCAGGTGACGTTGGCCAACATCCAATCGACGTCCATTCCGTTCTGATGACTGCACGGAGTGGTCGGAGTTGCCTGCAGCAAACAGTAACCAACGCTGCAACCTCACACTTTAGCACACCCTGATGGAATGCCTGCAGTAAATAGTGACGAACTGTGCAACCTCACACCTTAGCACACTCTGATGGACTTCCTGCAGCAAACAGTAACCAATGCTGCAACCTCACACTTTAGCACACTCTAATGGACTTCCTGCAGCAAACAGTAACCAACGCTGCGATCTCACACTTTAGCACACCCTGATGGACTTCCTGCAGCAAACAGTAACCATCTATGTACCTCACACATTAGAAAGTGGATAGCACAGGTGACACCTGCCGAGTTGTGGCGCACTGAGCTTGCCTTGTTCAGCGAAACAAAATGTACTGCTTAGGCTGCTTATCTGAGCACAAAGCAACCCAGTTGGGTACGTGCCCTTAACCTGAGGTAACTCGAAGAACGACGTATATATTATGCAGTTTATCTACAACTTTTGTTTGGGAACCGATAAGCATGCATCAACAGAAACGATAATTGCAACCGTTGGATACACTTTTTTGCCAGATAAATATAGCTTGTCGGCGTGCTGTACGCCAGCAGGTATTGGACGTTTTAGTTCCAAGAGAGCCAGTTAAAAACCGGAGTACTCTGCGGAAGCAGATCGCATAGACCATACGTAGATGGAGGATAAGCAAACGACTGCGCATTATTGACAGATTCAGAGGGACACGAAAGGCATGTGCCACCACCGGTCGATGGACAGCACCCCTGATCGAAAACAATGCTTCCTTGGAGGAGCCTAGCTGTCCCTCCTGTCGAATTTATCTGGCGAAGAAGTCCCTCCAGAAGGTTCGAAGGCGCCCCTTGGGAAGACCCGGGTGCACCATCGGCCAGACATTTTCCCGATTAGTGCTACCCGTCCGGTGAAATGGAGCCCCCCCCCGATGGCTGGATAAGTGCTACCCAGCTGGTGAAATGGAAAATTACGTAAGGGAAGAAGTACGCAAGCGCAAATGTACGTAAACGCAAATGTACATACGCGCAAATGTACGTAGGCGGAAAAGTACACAAGCGGAAATGTGCGTATGCGCAAATGTACGTAAGCACAAGTGTAGGTATGCGTAAATGTACGTCAGCGAAAAAGTATGTCAGCGCAAATGTACGTATGCCCTAATGTACGTAAGCTCAAAAGTACGTCAGCGCATGTGCGTAAACGCAAACGTAGGTAAATGCAAATGTACGTAAGCGCAAAAGTATGTAAGCGCAAAGGTGTGTACACGCAAAAGTACGTAAGCGCAAAAGTACACAAGTACAAATGTACGTATGCACAAATGTACGTATGCACAAATGTACGTATGCACAAATGTACATAATTGCAAATGTAAGTACGCGCTTTCAAATGTACGTGTTTCAAAAGTACGTGTTTCAACTGTACGTGCCTCGAATGTACGTGCTTCCGATATACGTGTTCCAAGTGTGGCATTTGACATATGCACTTTTGTGCTCATGCATATCTGTAATTACTTACATTTGCCATGCTTACTTTCGTGCATACATACATTTGCTTACGTGCAGTTGAAACACCTTACATTTTATGCGCGCACATTTCAAACACGTACATTCGAAGCAAGTACATTTGAAACACACGCTTTTGAAACACGTCCATATGAAAGCGCTTACGTACATTTGCGATTACGTACATTTGTGCATACGTGCATTTGCGATTACGCACATTTGTACGTGTGTACTTTTGCGCGTATGTACATTTCCGCTTACGCACATTTGCGCTTGCATACTTTTGCGATTACATACTTTTGTGCTTACGTACATTTGCGCGTACATACATTTGCACATACGTACATTCGCGCTTTCGAATTTTTTCGCTTACGTATATTTGCGCTTGCATATATTTGCGTCTACGTACATTTGCGATTATGTACATTTGCGTTGACGTACTTTTCAGCTTAAGTGCATTTATGCATACGGACATTCGAGCTGACTTACTTTTGGGCTGATGTACATTTGTAGTTACGTACATTTGCGCATTCGCATGTTTGTACTTTCGTACATTTGCGCATACGTACTCTGGCGCATATGTACATTTGCGCTTACGTAAACTTGCCCTTGAAAGAGCGGACCCGGTCTCCACTTTTGGATCGTCCCAGCCCTGCCACCGCTCAACAATGTATTTCTGAAGCGAAAGATCAGTCCTAACGGGATGGGACGACTGTACGGGGTGTGATGAGAGGAAATGACACGGTCTGATCAGCAGTGGGAAGCGACAGCAGCAGACATGTCTCAAGTTTGACGGGACTCGCCTGGTGGGACGGGGGAGGGTCGCGATGAACGGGCATGGTGGGATGGAATGTGATGGAATGTGATGGAATGGTGCAGTACGGCGGGACGGACGGGACAGCCCCAACAAATAGGAAGGAATGACACTGGTAATATTCAATATTTGAAGGCCTCCAACTGAGCTTTCCAGCGTAGAAGTAATTGGTACTTATGGTAATTGCTAATTATTGCGACGCGTTGCCTGCTTTGGCCACATAGCGTCTCCAGTCCCTCACGCCGAGTGGCCACATAGCGTCGCCAATCCCTCACGCCGAGTGGCCACATAGCGTCTCCAGTCCCTCACGCCGAGTGGCCACATAGCGTCTCCAGTCCCTCACGCCGAGTGGCCACATAGCGTCTCCAGTCCCTCACGCCGAGTGGCCACATAGCGTCTCCAGTCCCTCACGCCGAGTGGCCACATAGCGTCTCCAGTCCCTCACGCCGAGTGGCCACATAGCGTCTACAGTCCCTCACGCCGAGTGGCCACATAGCGTCTCCAGTCTCTCACGCCGAGTGGCCACATAGCGTCTCCAGTCCCTCACGCCGAGTGGCCACATAGCGTCTCCAGTCCCTCACGCCGAGTGGCCACATAGCGTCTCCAGTCCCTCACGCCGAGTGGCCACATAGCGTCGCCAATCCCTCACGCCGAGTGGCCACATAGCGTCTCCAGTCCCTCACGCCGAGTGGCCACATAGCGTCTCCAGTCCCTCACGCCGAGTGGCCACATAGCGTCTCCAGTCCCTCACGCCGAGTGGCCACATAGCGTCTCCAGTCCCTCACGCCGAGTGGCCACATAGCGTCTCCAGTCCCTCACGCCGAGTGGCCACATAGCGTCTCCAGTCCCTCACGCCGAGTGGCCACATAGCGTCTCCAGTCCCTCACGCCGAGTGGCCACATAGCGTCTCCAGGCCCTCACGCCGAGTGGCCACATAGCGTCTCCAGTCCCTCACGCCGAGTGGCCACATAGCGTCTCCAGTCCCTCACGCCGAGTGGCCACATAGCGTCTCCAGTCCCTCACGCCGAGTGGCCACGGGCGAAGAGCAGCGACAGGCGGCACTCGAACACGCAACCTTTCGGTTTGGAGACGAGCGTCGAGCATCCTACCCGTGGACCACCCACCCTGCCGGCCACGGCTGGTGTCTGGATAGGCTCGATGCGCTGTGGCCAGGACTCGCGGGCGAGAAGGCACCGAGAGCGGCAGCTGGTCTGGCGTCCCGCTCCACTTGGCCGCGTGGCACAGCCGCCGGCCCTCTGGCGGCACCCCGCCCCGTCGCGCTGTCACAGCCGCCGGCCCTCTGGCGGCCACCCGCCGCGTCGCGCGTGTCACAGCCGCCGCACGCCGTTAGTCCCGCCCGGAGGGCGTGTGACGTCACAAATGGCGCCGACTGGGTCAGCGGCGGTGCTTTTTGGAACGGAACGGCGGCGCGCCGGTTCGGCACGAAGGCGCGGCGATGCTCGTCCTGTCTGCCACTGACTTGCACTTATCGCATGGTTGAAGCGTTCCACTGCAATTTGTGCATGTTGACATTGTCCCAAATGCTTCAGGCACGGAACTTGTTTTCAAATGGCAATGCCCACGCCCACGGGTGTTGATTTCTGAAAATTTTTGGGGAAGGGGGAGGGGCACAATACAATGGTAGAACAAGATTTACCAACGGTGAATCTGAAAACGAGATCTTGAAAATGGAGTGGCTGAAATCCGTGGATTGGTTTTGGTGTGGCAGGGAGGTGGCTTACCTATCTATCCTGCCCGAACTTCTGCGCCCCTGGTTTGTCCCCCCTCCCCATTTCAAAACCGTGTCTACACCCATGTTCACAGCTGATAAGTTGAGGTAGCTTTCCCTTCCCCATTCTTCCCACATTCCTGTCAATATCCAGGAAGGCAAATAAATATGGCCGAAGACCCAGTGCCACATCCAGGATATGTTTGGGGTCGGAGTCTAGCTCATGGGAATGGCATGCCAACTGCCATATCACCTTTGTGGTTGCCACACCAACTTTGGATTATTTTCGCATTATTTTCCTCCGGTTGGCCGCATTGGAATAAAATACGCCCATTATCACGCGACCTTTTAAATCCTGGAACACCACTCAGGCCAACACTGTTCGGGGCTTTCGGGCGCTTCCACTGCTCTGGTCGTATTGCGCCAACATTGTTCAGAGGTCCATGATCCAGACGGCAAAATGAAGCAGATCCATACACAGTACACAACTGAGAACCTTTGGTGCAGGCCTGAGAACCCAAGTGCACCTCAGGCATCCCCCATTTGTTAAATTCATAGATGTCAAGGTTGTTTTCCAAACTTACAGGCCATGCAAGGCTGCAACTCAGGAAGGCCATGCAAACCTTATAAACCTGCACACCTAAGTGCACTGAAAAATGAATGCCTGCACATGCAAGATCTTATCAAAACTTCTCACGTTTGGCCGTCTGACTCTGATTATCCCACGGTGCCCCACAGTCCATCCAGTAACTCCTTCTCTTTTGTGGAACCTATATTTATCACTACTCCTCTTTTATGCCTGACTTCAAACTTAGCCTTGCTATACATTGCTGTAGCCTTAGAGTTATGGCCTGATGTGACCGCGGCTTGTTTCACAGGAACTTTCAGACACCGCCAGGGCACTTTTAAAGGGTTTTTGTTACTGTCAGACACACCATGAAAAGGGTACCTTAACTAGAAATATATCGCACATGGTGATAGAAAAGGTTAAGTTGGAATGGGTTATAAATCAGCTTCATCAATCCATATATAATTTTTTTCCTATGCATTTTGTGTTCACACATATTTTATGCATGGTTGTTCTCTACAGTGGCAATCTTGCATTGGCATTGGACAGTCCTTTGCACTGGAATGAAAAAGGCCACATTTCACTGGTGGGTACAGACATGGGGCTCAGCTGAGAGTTACTGGGCAAAATGCCTGCCAGTCAGCATGTCAAACAATGTCCTTGGACCTGCCCAGCCACAACGACCACATTAACATAAATATTTTGATAATCTGATGATGCACACCTACTGAAGCAACCCATGTCTGGAAGAGGCTAAAACCTGCATGTCTGTCACCCAAATATTTGGCTGCACTGCTTTTCTAACCAGTAGACTACTGAGATAGAGGTCTGAATGGTATCAGTGCCAACTAGACCCCCTGACCTTTAAATCAACTCTCCGTCAACCTCAAAAACACAGGGAGAGGATGTGAATGTGGTTTGTCACGCTCCCCACCTCCACCCCCAATTGACACAGGTTAAGATATCCAACATTAGTGAAGCCCAAATGTGAGATTAGGGTCGCATCGACTGCCTCGGTCTTGCAGCGAAATCCAAATTAAACATACAGTGTTGGGAAAGGAGCGGATGTACAGCTTTAGTCATGCTCTGTTTAGTTTACATCCAAGACTTGCGCTTGTGACGACGACATTTAGTGAAAGCATATGTGGTCAGCTTGTTGCACATTACTCAGTGTGACAATGTTATACATATGTGGTCAGCTTGTTGCACATTACTCAGTGTGACAATGTTATACATATGTGGTCAGCTTGTTGCACATTACTCAGTGTGACAATGTTATACATATGTGGTCAGCTTGTTGCACATTACTCAGTGTGACAATGTTATACATATGTGGTCAGCTTGTTGCACATTACTCAGTGTGACAATGTTATACATATGTGGTCAGCTTGTTGCACATTACTCAGTGTGACAATGTTATACAATCGACAGAATTGTACCCCAAAATGAGAGCAAAGGCACCTTTTACGAAAATATGAATGGGTATGACGAAGGAGATTGTTTTCTGCCCGTTTTTCATGTGGTTTTTATTTTCAACAATGATAGCCAAACGAGACCTTGGGTTATAATTTCAGTCGATACGAAGGCATCATAAAACAGCTTCTCGTGTTATTATTGCTACTTTTTATGTAATGGCACTACCAAGGCCTGGGGTCTGAAATGGTGACACTCCGACACATTTTACGACCCCTGGAGTTATAAAAATCAAATCACAGATACGCCCACACACACAGATGCTTATCGAATATATTGGTGTATACTGTCATCATTCTTGTTAATACAGCCAAGGTTTGAATCGATAGTGTACCGTTAATAACCAACGAGGCATCTACTGATCACTATAACAAAATGGCAGCTATTTTAGTATTGTGGGCTGACAGACATTATCTCATCGTGTCCCTTCTAGTCCTGTGAATACCAAGCAATCCGGCTTTGGTGGCCACCAATGCACGCTTTCGTGGAATACTAACAGCTTGCGAGGTTCGAATTTAACCTGTGGAACGTGTTTCTTTCCAACTCTGGTACTAATCTCGGCTGACCCGGCTTTTGCCTGACATCGTTGGGCCGTCTGCGTGTGCCGGTCGCGTGTAGCATGTGGGCCACTGGGCCACTGCCATCGGAATACCTGTGGTTGGCAGAAAGGACGCCGGTGCGGCGTTTCGTGCCGCGGTTGTCGACATGCGCCAAATTGTGCCGCGGTTGTCGACATGCGCCAAATTGTGCCGCGGTTGTCGACATGCGCCACATCCGCCAGCGCTCGGCGGGGAAACTCGCACAGTGCATCGTCACCATTATGCGGCAGGAAGCTCCACGAACTGCGCTGATTACCGTGAACACGACGCCCTAACTGGACAGGCAGACAGACAGGCGGACATTCACCCGCCCCAGTGCCGTGCCATTGGTTGGTTGGTTATTAGGGTTTATGGGCGCGTCGACTGCAAGGGTCATGCAGCGCCCATAACACCGTCAATCATATCAAGTTGTAAAACCGAAACTGATCAAAACTACTCAATGTGACACATTATCAAATCCATTGTCATGACGTACAGCATGACCATCCTGGTTGTACCATATACCTGTCGTCGTATTAATGGGGCGCATATACCACAGGAAACTTGACCTCTGCTAGGAAGCGGAATAGCTGTCCCGATTGTATAAAGGGGGATTCATCTCCTAATACTTCCCGTAGCGAGATTGTACTGCGCCCGAAGTGATGTCTCCGCTCATGGGCAAGTCTTGGGCACGCAACCAATATGTGTTGTACTGATAGGAGAGCACGGCACCTTTGACGCAACGGCTTTCCGTCACCAGAAGTCACTCAGAAGGTACCGTGTGCCGTGTGTCGTTGTCAGTATTCAGGTGAACAGCCGTGATGAAAAGAGGTCGCCAGGAACTCGATTTCACAGCGCCAGCATATCTAACGTCGAGTCGTGACTGAGACGTGCAACTGAAGAACACTCGTTTGTCCAGTCACAGTCACGGTCACGGTCACAGTCACAGTCACCGTCACAGTCACAGTCACAGTCACAGTCACGGTCACGGTCACAGTCACAGTCACCGTAACAGTCACAGTCACAGTCACAGTCACGGTCACGGTCACAGTCACAGTCACGGTCAAGTCACAGTCACAGTCACAGCTACAGTCACAGTCACAGTCACAGTCACAGTCACAGTCACAGTCACAGTCACAGCCAAAGCCACAGCCACAGTCACAGTCACAGCTACATTCACAGTCACAGTCACAGCCACAGTCACGGTCACGGTCACAGTCACAGTCACCGTAACAGTCACAGTCACAGTCACAGTCACGGTCACGGTCACAGTCACAGTCACCGTAACAGTCACAGTCACAGCCACAGTCACAGTCACAGTCACAGTCACAGTCGCAGTCACAGTCACAGTCACAGTCACAGTCACAGTCACAGTCACAGTCACAGTCACAGTCACAGTCACAGTCACAGTCACGGTCACAGTCACAGTCACAGTCACAGTCACAGCTACATTCACAGTCACAGTCACAGCTACAGTCACAGTCACAGTCACAGTCACAGTCACAGTCACAGTCACAGCCAAAGCCACAGCCACAGTCACAGTCACAGCTACATTCACAGTCACAGTCACAGCTACAGTCACAGTCACAGTCACAGTCACAGTCACCGTAACAGTCACAGTCACAGTCACAGTCACAGTCACAGTCACAGTCACAGTCACAGTCACCGTAACAGTCACAGTCACAGTCACAGTCACAGTCACAGTCACAGTCAAAGTCACAGTCACAGTCACAGTCACAGTCACAGTCACAGTCACAGTCACAGTCACAGTCACAGTCACAGTCACAGTCACAGTCACAGTCACGGTCACAGTCACAGTCACAGTCACAGTCACATTCACAGTCACAGTCACAGCTACAGTCACGGTCACGGTCACAGTCACAGTCACCGTAACAGTCACAGTCACAGTCACAGTCACAGTCACAGTCACAGTCACAGTCACAGTCACCGTAACAGTCACAGTCACAGTCACAGTCACAGTCACAGTCACAGTCAAAGTCACAGTCGCAGTCACAGTCACAGTCACAGTCACAGTCACAGTCACAGTCACAGTCACAGTCACAGTCACAGTCACAGTCACAGTCACGGTCACAGTCACAGTCACAGTCACAGTCACAGTCACAGTCACAGTCACAGTCACAGTCACAGTCACAGTCACAGTCACAGTCACAGTCACAGTCACAGTCACAGTCACAGTCACAGTCACAGTCACAGTCATAGTCACAGTCACAGCCACAGCCAAAGCCACAGCCACAGTCACAGTCACAATATCTCGTAATAGCCAGAGTAGGTGTATTTGCTTTTTCATTCCTTTTTTATTTCGCGACTCAGGCCGCCGCACATCCACGAGCTGGAGGATGGCTTCGATACACACGACACCACCGCACGTCGACAGACTTGAGGATGGCTTTGATACACACGATACCACGTGACTTGAGGATGGTTTTGATACACACGATAGATGGCATTCAAAGAAGGGTATCTTTAGCTTCATCATAAATAAGGAAACAAACAAACAGAAGTATGTGCTCTCAGACGCCAATGTATTTAGCCATCACCGTCATCAACTTTGTGCCGTGACATTTAATTACTGTGTAGCTCCGCTGTAGTACCATTGCCATGTGTGATTGACTCGCCAGCAGCCCGTCGTAGCAGTATTGGCCAAAGCTGCACCAGTAGTCAACTGTAGCATTATTACCAGGTGCATTCGACTCGCCAGAAGCCGTTGTAGCATTATTGGCCAAAGCATCTGCACCCACCATTTGACAAGGTTCGTTGGACGGTTGCATTCGTCACAAATGCAGCGACAACGTTGGAAGTTTGTGGTTGGAACCTTCTCATGTGAGATTTTCACACGCGGCCTGAAGCTAAGCAGCCACCTGCTGCTAAAATCAAAATTACACTCGTCCATGCTAGTCTATGAGACAAAGGGATCGTTTTTCGGCGTGAGCGGACAAATCCCTCGCTTAGCGCATGGCGGGACATGCAGTCATGCTCATCACACAGAAATGCAGTTCAAGTGTCCGTGAGTATACGGGCACCCTGGAGTGCGAAACAGATTACGTACCTCGCTTCGACTAGCCGACTATAGCCTGCTTGGGCATCTCTGCCCATCGTTATAAATAGCTCTGATTATCAAGCCTGCCTCCATCGCCCGGGGGAATGCAAATTACCGGCGGCTTCATTCAACCGCAAAGGAACATCCGCCTTCGGAGCGGAAAATCGAGCACCTTCCCACCTTCTTTGAGTTCATGAAATAAGTGCTGGTATTGTGCTCCGGAACGAATTCGTATTCATGAAGCGGGTTTAATCAATTACAAGAAAGCGTACTTACACTAATATTCAGTTGTTCATTAAATTCCACACGATTACATTGGGCCGAGCCAGCATAGAGCACCATAGTATTCCCGGAAAGGTTACTTGCTCTTCCAAAAAAATGTGCCTTAGCTGTGCATACATAGGCGTCTTTGGCATGCTACAAGTGCAGGCAGAGTTATTTTGGGAGCATGCACTTAGTAATTCCGGTAGGGTTTCCGAACTCTCAGTTGAGCGCTATACTTGCTTGTACGGGCATCGGTATGCGAAGGTTAAAACGTGGAAAGCTGGTCAAATTTATACAGCAGAACAGGTCATCGTTTCAAATCCTGTAAGTAATTTCAAATTTGAAACCCGGATCACTGAGCCAGTCTGACACGGTGCATAAATGGAAATGTGCTCCTGGGAGGGGGCGCAGATAGTTGCAGTTTATATAAACAGTTAATTGCAGTTATTATAAACAGTTAATGCGCCCCCTGGGAGGGGGTGCAGATAATTGCAGGCTGTGCAATATATAAACTTGCACAGCCAGATAAAATGTGTTAGTTTGCAAATAGCAGTCGCTGCAGTGCATAAATCACAATATCTAAGTAAGATTGCAAATAAACAGCAACGTAAAAGCAATGTTGAATGGATAGCGTTAGGAGGTTCATCATTGCTAAATTCGGGTACCAAAATCAAAATATCAAACCATAGTTCACACCAAGCGAGAGGAATCCAGCACCCTCCTATTAGCTGCCCATTCCGTTCATCTGCTTCTGGTACTTGACATATTCGTATTGACATCGACGTACCATGGTATTTCCTTCGACTTCATCAACTCTCAGTATTTCCTGGTCTTTCCAGTAGCACAGTGAGCATGGGTGAAAGTAAGACGGTAGATAAAGCACTCAACACAAGTTAAACAAATGATCAAAACACAACTGCTCTTCACTCTTGGTAGCGGGTTCACAGCATCGGCTTTGAACCATGAGACCTGCTGTATGTTCTGCACTGGCAGCAGCAGGAGACTGCTTCTTCATAGCTTAATTAAAACATGCCTAGCGAACTTGATTCCTGACCAGACAATCACAGCTGCCTGATGGAAATGTCACGTGGTCGTGTTCAGGGTGACCGCACGGATCCACAGTGGTGATCGGTCCGACGGCAGGCATCGTGACTGCCTGATGGAAATGTCACGTGGTCGTGTTCGTGTGACCGCACGGATCCACAGTGGTGATCGGTCCGACGGCAGGCATCGTGACTGCCTGATGGAAATGTCACGTGGTCGTGTTCGTGTGACCGCACGGATCCACAGTGGTGATCGGTCCGACGGCAGGCATCACAGCTGCCTGATGGAGATGTCACGTGGTCGTGTTCAGGGTGACCCTGATGGAAATGTCACGTGGTCGTGTTCAGTGTGACCGCACGGATCCACAGTGGTGATCGGTCCGACGGCAGGCATCGTGACTGCCTGATGGAAATGTCACGTGGTCGTGTTCAGTGTGACCGCACGGATCCACAGTGGTGATCGGTCCGACGGCAGGCATCGTGACTGCCTGATGGAAATGTCACGTGGTCGTGTTCAGTGTGACCACACGGATCCACAGTGGTGATCGGTCCGACGGCAGGCATCGTGACTGCCTGATGGAAATGTCACGTGGTCGTGTTCAGTGTGACCGCACGGATCCACAGTGGTGATCGGTCCGACGGCAGGCATCACGGCTGCCGTTTTGTATGCTTCTAAAGGACACTTCTGAAGGGGCATGTGCCCTTTCAATGCTGAGTTTTGTCTCTCCAATTCTATGGTGTGCTCAACAAAATTTGAGCCCGGGATATTGGGATTGCAGCTCCACCCGTTCCTTCTCAACATATACATTTGTCGTGTAGTGTAAGAAAAATCAAGATATTTCAATGACGGAATTTAGCGACTTTTCATGAAGTGAACTTCTCGTGCTCACCGAACCGTTTTCATTACATGGTACTCTTGGCATGCTTCAGGATCTTAAATTCCGTGATCCCAATAAGGTACTTCGATTCATCTTCTGAATTGCAAAGATTCAAATCTTACTTGTTCCCAGCTTCTTTGATCAATTGAATGAACTTAGCTACTGCAGTCTTTTATAAGCTCACTTTAATTGGTCAGTGAAGGCGATTATATTGCTTTCCTAAACAACAACAAATGCATATCATACCTTGCATTGCTGACTGCATTCCGTAATGGGATCGTGAGCTTACAGCTCAATTTGGATCACTTCAAATGTGGGTCGATTGTGCACCATACATAGTATGTATATAGTTATCACCTATCTATTTGCATATATAGGTAAATAGAGCGAATCTACGGGTGGATGTATGAATTGCTGAATGTAATCAGACAATATCATCCATGAGACCATTGCTGACAGTGATTGCAATAATCTCGATTGCATAAGCTTGATGATGACTGCAAATTGTAGACCACTGGAATGAATACAGCACAAGCTACATTTGCATATGTTTAGCATTAACGGTACCTGCATGTGAAAAAAGTATTCCAATATAGTTGCTGATTAGTGCCATCATGAGCCGTGAGCCCGTGAGCCCGTGAGCCCGTGAGTCTTTGCACCAGGCAGCGGCTCACGGACCATCGAGGTCACTTGCCCTGGGGAGGCCCTGTACTACATGTGCCCCACGAGGGGCACATGGGGTACTACTACACTACTATGGGGTACTACTACACATGGGGTACTACTACTGTACTACATGTCCTCCCCAGAGTCGGGGCCTTGCTCCGCTCCTGCACAAGGCAGCGGCTCACGGACCTGCGAGGTACACTTGCCCTGGGGAGGCCCTGTACTACATGTGCCCCACGAGGTCCGCCACAGAGTCGGGGCCTTGCTCCGCTCCTGCACCGGGCAGAGGCTGACGCAACCCAATGTTGGATCGGGGTCAGCCGCCAAATGAGGCTGACTGTCATTGACCCCTTTAGCTGCTGACTCACTGAACCGTACTGCAGCGAACAATATGCAACCTGGCGATGTGAACGCTATGCGCTGAGGAGTACAAACCACGCCATACGCGGGTGTGCGTGGGATTAGCAATGAAATTGTGGAGATGGAGAACAGGCGGTGGCTCGACCTTTTTCCACCGGATAATGCATGCCCATGTAGGAGGACCCATGCATGTAGGAGGACGGGAACGGAAGCATAGCGTGAGTCTTTGGATAGTTAGTTACTTAGTTATTTGGGGTTTAGGGCGCTTTGACCAATATTGAGCATTCGCTCCCAAAGAGTCTTTGGATACCGTCGGCATTAGGCCTGAGGTGTTGCTTAAGGCAGCATCAAGTTCAAAATGGATGCTTGCTCACCTCAATCGCTGATATCATTCTTTCCTTTACTTACAAGTACGCATTATCCCGACTTTATTTGTGCAGAACATGATATACGGTGTACTCGCCACAAACCAAGCTCAACTGTGTCCCTATGAACTTCTTGTCTGCCCTATGTTCCGGGATGTAGTTTTATGAAAGTGATCTTGGGGCTAGCAGGAAACCATGCAAGCCATGAAGCACTTTAGCTATGTGCAGTTCTTCTTCGCAAAAACATAGATTACTCCAGGATTTCAAGAACACTGTAGTAATTTGCGGACGAGAGGACATGCGTAGGCATACATTAGAGTTTAAGTTGACATGCAATTGTAGGCTTAGTGGTTTTATAGGACCTTTTCCCTAAGTCTGGAGACATCATCCAGATGGAAGCCTTTGGTACTTTCAGTGAGTGGAGACGAATTCGTGAAAGCATTTGAGATCCTTAGGCGACATTTGTTAGGCATGCAATTATACAGGAAGACTTTTCACCGCGGCTCGGTAGTGAAGACATGCAATGGAACAGTGGAATGCTATGTCATTTTTGCGGACCACAACGATATGTTGTGGTCCATGGGGTCCAATGTGCCGTGTTGGTCCATGCCTTTCGGCGTTCCGGAGGTATGACCGCACTGTCCGCCATCCTTGTTGGGAGGCATGACCGCACTGTCAGCCATCCTTGTTGGGAGGCATGACCGCACTGTCCGCCATCCTTGTTGGGAGGTATGACCGCACTGTCCGCCATCCTTGTTGGGAGGTATGACCGCACTGTCAGCCATCCTTGTTGGGAGGTATGACCGCACTGTCAGCCATCCTTGTTGGGAGGTATGACCGCACTGTCCGCCATCCTTGTTGGGAGGTATGACCGCACTGTCCGCCATCCTTGTTGGGAGGTATGACCGCACTGTCCGCCATCCTTGTTGGGAGGCATGACCGCACTGTCCGCCATCCTTGTTGGGAGGCATGACCGCACTGTCAGCCATCCTTGTTGGGAGGCATGACCGCACTGTCCGCCATCCTTGTTGGGAGGTATGACCGCACTGTCAGCCATCCTTGTTGGGAGGCATGACCGCACTGTCAGCCATCCTTGTTGGGAGGCATGACCGCACTGTCCGCCATCCTTGTTGGGAGGCATGACCGCACTGTCCGCCATCCTTGTTGGGAGGCATGACCGCACTGTCCGCCATCCTTGTTGGGAGGCATGACCGCACTGTCCGCCATCCTTGTTGGGAGGCATGACCGCACTGTCCGCCATCCTTGTTGGGAGGCATGACCGCACTGTCCGCCATCCTTGTTGGGAGGCATGACCGCACTGTCCGCCATCCTTGTTGGGAGGCATGACCGCACTGTCCGCCATCCTTGTTGGGAGGCATGACCGCACTGTCAGCCATCCTTGTTGGGAGGCATGACCGCACTGTCCGCCATCCTTGTTGGGAGGCATGACCGCACTGTCCGCCATCCTTGTTGGGAGGCATGACCACACTGTCCGCCATCCTTGTTGGGAGGTATGACCGCACTGTCAGCCATCCTTGTTGGGAGGTATGACCACACTGTCCGCCATCCTTGTTGGGAGGTATGACCGCACTGTCAGCCATCCTTGTTGGGAGGCATGACCGCACTGTCCGCCATCCTTGTTGGGAGGCATGACCGCACTGTCCGCCATCCTTGTTGGGAGGCATGACCGCACTGTCAGCCATCCTTGTTGGGAGGCATGACCGCACTGTCCGCCATCCTTGTTGGGAGGCATGACCGCACTGTCCGCCATCCTTGTTGGGAGGCATGACCGCACTGTCCGCCATCCTTGTTGGGAGGCATGACCACACTGTCCGCCATCCTTGTTGGGAGGCATGACCGCACTGTCCGCCATCCTTGTTGGGAGGTATGACCGCACTGTCAGCCATCCTTGTTGGGAGGCATGACCGCACTGTCCGCCATCCTTGTTGGGAGGTATGACCGCACTGTCAGCCATCCTTGTTGGGAGGTATGACCGCACTGTCAGCCATCCTTGTTGGGAGGCATGACCGCACTGTCCGCCATCCTTGTTGGGAGGTATGACCGCACTGTCAGCCATCCTTGTTGGGAGGCATGACCGCACTGTCAGCCATCCTTGTTGGGAGGCATGACCGCACTGTCAGCCATCCTTGTTGGGAGGATGACCGCACTGTCAGCCATCCTTGTTGGGAGGTATGACCGCACTGTCAGCCATCCTTGTTGGGAGGCATGACCGCACTGTCCGCCATCCTTGTTGGGAGGCATGACCGCACTGTCAGCCATCCTTGTTGGGAGGCATGACCGCACTGTCAGCCATCCTTGTTGGGAGGTATGACCGCACTGTCCGCCATCCTTGTTGGGAGGCATGACCGCACTGTCAGCCATCCTTGTTGGGAGGCATGACCGCACTGTCCGCCATCCTTGTTGGGAGGTATGACCGCACTGTCAGCCATCCTTGTTGGCGCTGTTTATTATCCACAAATCCAGCTTCACACCAAGTTTGTGATGTCATCTGAGATGACGTAAACTGCGAGGGCGGTTTTAGGAGGTGGAGGTGTAAAATGGCCTTGCGCTCACCCCCACCCTCACCCCGACGTCACAGGGCGGGGCCAGCATTTGTTTTGGCCGTCACAAACCATACATCATTGTAATGCGTAAAGTCGTGTCAGTGTGGGCCACAGGGAAGGAGAACTCGCGCTTCTTATCAGCAAATGATGCAGCATGCATGTTGGATGTCAGCATGTCAGACATTCTGGGCTACCGTCCGTAGCTACCGTCCGTAGCTACCGTCCGTAGCTTCCATCCATAGCTACCGTTCGTGGCTATCGCGATATGGTTGCTGCGTACAACCATCAAATTGCAACATAACATGGCAAGAACTGGCATTCCCGCACTCCATCACCGCACGTGGTTCGCAGATCGCCTAGCAATCTTGGCGATAACTTTGCCTTGACACACGGGAAGGCCGAGAAGCATGACGTTATAAGAGCTCAATCACTATTGGTAGATATCGGTAACACCTGTCCGTGATTGGGTACTGCACGCGATTGCGTCATTAGGCTGATCACCCCTTGCTGGTAAGAATACAATGACTAGAATGTCTGGTATGTGATCATGGGTGGCCCGGCATGCATTAAAGTGTGCTAAGAGAATGGGAATTATTTTAATCGTCCTCACGTTTGTGAGGGATATCGCTCAGTTCCTAACATTATTTGTGTATTTCGGGTCCCACTAGAGATAATTGTAGCTTCGCTGGGGTGATTTGCGGCTGTCTGAGGGAATCCCCAGTGTTAACACGGGCCCTGCTTATTTCCGTTTAAAAGAGGGTTAAGGTGCCAAGTACATTTCAAGTGACACTATCCTTTTGGTGGTTGCTAAGTTTTTTTTGGTGTAATCTCTCTACAGTGGTATATAATCATTGGAGAACCGCAGCACTCGGAGAGCGGTAACTTCCCTGCCAAAGATTACAAAACAACAGCCCCGATCACGTTTCCAGTGTGTAGGGCCCAGTGTTATGTTCATTTCCTATGCGGAGTAGGAATGTTCCCAAATTTCCCCGACTTTTTATCTTTCAGGTGGTATTGTTCCAAACCAGGCATTCCATTTTAGGACTACAACACAGCACAATCGCTCCGCCACCACCGCTTTATCGAACTCCCCGTTCGACGTGGCTATTCGACGTGGCTATTCGACGTGTAGCGTGTGAAACAGTTTCTAAGTTCTAGAAGTTTTGTAAGTTCTCTTTCTAAGTTTTGTTGACAGTTTCTAAGCATATCAACATTGTTCCACGACTTAGCAAACATTCATAAAAATTGATTCATGCAATACCTTGAAAAAAATGGTGCATACTGTTAAAATATCACATCACCGTTGATAGCATGCTGATATCCAATGCATGGACTGATATAAGATACCAATTCAATGACATATAAAAATAGTATTCTACCCTCCAGTTTTCGAGGCCGTGTTGTGGTAGTGGTAGCGGCAGTGGCAGTGGTAGTGTTGTTTTCTTCAGCTTCTTCCCAACATAATGTGACAGCGAGCATCTTCTAGGATACAAAATCAGTGTTATCCTTCTAGGGCCATGACGTCTTTTTCAACATTATCCAGTTGTTTTCGATACTTCGCCTAGTTGCAACAAATAAATATTCTGGCACCATATTAGCCTTAAATGACCGATGTCCCGTAGTCCTTCCGCCGGATCCAAACAAAGAGCTATATCAATCCCGTAGTGCTCCGGCGAGGAGAGAGAGCTAATGCCGGCGCCGTGACGAAATCCGGCGCCGTGTTGGAGTGGTAGCGGCAGTGGCAGTGGTAGTGTTGTTTCTTCAGCTTCTTCCCAACATAATGTGACAGCGAGCATCTTCTAGGATACAAAATCAGTGTTATCCTTCTAGGGCCATGACGTCTTTTTCAACATTATCCAGTTGTTTTCGATACTTCGCCTAGTTGCAACAAATAAATATTTTGGCACCATATTAGCCTTAAATGACCGATGTCCCGTAGTCCTTCCGCCGGATCCAAACAAAGAGCTATATCAATCCCGTAGTGCTCCGGCGAGGAGAGAGGAGGCTAATGCCGGCGCCGTGACGAAATCAACTTCGTCGTCACTATCAAAATCATTCCCCACCCTACCCCAGCTACAAATTATCTTGCTGAGGAGTAAAGTAAAACTAAAACCATTTAGACATCCTTGAGATGGCTCCCGCCCAGCCTTCAGTACCTAAAACATTACACATACAATAACGTAAAACTTCCTTAACGTACACTTGCCTGAGCTTTGCTTGCAAAACACACTCGCTTTCAAGGCGGCGCAAATGACCTTTATGGTCCGGTACGCTCCTAAAAATCCCCCCCCGGCAAAGAACATCCAAGACAAGTCCATATTGCACGACGACCGTCCATCTCGAGTATGCCACCAGCATGGAAGTAGCATTGAATAATCCCACTTCATCCATTCATTATCCCACACCGGCATTATCCAACAATTAAAAATAATCACCTTTTCAAAGATCATCCAGAAGTGATTGACGCCGGCCTATTTTTGGCATTTTATTTCGGCATTTTAAACAACATTTTCCTTCACATTTTGAGCAAAATGTTGCTCTGAGCGGCGTTGGCGCAGCTTGTAGTTACATAGCGCACAATGCGGAGCTCGCCGCGGGTTAGGAAATACTTGTTAGACGCATTACCGCCAGATAGATATTTGTCGGATTCCTGCCGGCGGTTTACGTCTATTGCGGAGCAGTCTCCGAGGCAGACTGACTCCAACTCTCGCTGCCGGCGGCTGCCGGCCACAGGCGGGGCACGTCATTTGACCGCTAGGACACACGTACCTAAATGTTTTCTCATTATTGCCCAATGATTGTCCCACTGTCATGAGGCAGTCTCAGGATTATCCTACTATTATTATAGTGTCATCCCACCATTGTGTTATTGTTATCCTACTTTTGATCTAGTGTCGTCCCACCACTGTACCACTGTTAGCATACAGCAGGCACAGTATCTTACCATTATTAGTGTCATCCACCGTTGTCCCACTATTAGCATGCATCAGTCCCAGGATTATTATACTATTGTTTTAATGTTATCCCACCACTGTCACAGGATTTCCCCCACCCCCACCCCCACTGTCCCTTCTACTTCCCAAGTATGATGCTGTCATCGTATCGCCACCAGCTGAGCACCATTCGACAATGTATCCAGGATCACACCACGTACCTGTCACCGGACAGTGCGGCTCTTCATGCCGCCGGCCAGACGCTCGTGCTTCGCCCAGCTCCGAGCCGCTCGGTTCAACGTTCGCGCTGCCACGGCGGCGGTACCACCGCTGTCTCCTGCACCCGGAGACTCAGGCACGCGATGTTCACGGGAACTCCGGCCACCCACCCTCACGGTGGCGGCGCGCCTCGGACACTGCGCTGGCGAACAGGAAGACATCCGCGCCGAGCGAGCGCGGCGGCCGGCGGCGCGTTTTTGCGGCGCTCGCTGCAGCTGTGGTGTGAGAAACAGATGCCAGACAGGAAGCGTTGGCAATGCAGGGGAATAGGCATCGGAAGGAATATGTGTATTGGCATTGCAAGAGCACTGTGGTATATATATATATATATATATATATATATATATATATATATATATATTGCTTCATGATCTACTTTTTGGCTTACTGGTGTTCTGTTTTTAACTCTCCCTCCGTCGCGCTCAAGTGGGACTATTTTCTGTTCATCTTTTTACCCATCATATATTTTTATTTAAATACATTTAATCCAAATCCTTGCTGGTGTGCCTTTATCAACCAGGATTATATTGCTAAGCAGAGCTTGTTGCGTGAACCCTGGCCCCACCGGGTGGTGGGGCCAGGGTTTCCAGTTCAACGGCAGAATTTAGACCGAAAGTTTAACGTGCCGTCAATGCACCGACACGGCCGCCCGGTAGCTCGTCCCCGGCCTTATCGGGCCAGCTGCAAACTGACCCTGCCAACCGGGGGCTAAATGAGAGCGCGTGAAGCGACTCGAACCCTGCGTTGCCAGGACAGGGGAGACCAGTGCAGGCCAGCGCTCTAACCAACTGAACTACCCAGCGATTTACATCCATGCTCCCATCAGGACTGTTAAAATCAGGAACCCTAGCGTCCCGGTTATTTCGGACGACACCAAAGCTTTAATGTGTCGCCGCCGTGGCGCGCTGGCTGTCTATGGAGACCAGTCTACCGAGTACAGGGACGCCAATCGAGCTGTACGATGGGCGATTAAGAGTGACAGCCGCGACGGTGTTGAGCGGCGCATCCGTGAAGGTCAATGTGGCGCCATATCAGGTCATTCGTCGGCGGCAAGCAGGCCATTCGTAAGCTGCCCGACGCGACAGCTGATGACCCTAACCGATTGTTTTGTCCACGTGGGCCCGTGCATGGCCGACGAGGTTAGGAGTAGGGGAGCGACGCCAAGTATTTCCTGCCGTTTGCCGCGTGTCGGTGCCTCAGTGCGTTTACCTTGGTGCCGTTGTCGCTATCTGAACTGCGAGCCGTCGTCTTCGGGACGAACGGCTCGTCGGCCTGCGGCGAGGACGGCATCAGCATCCACATGTTCAGGGTGTGCTTCGACTCGACCACCCGGTGCTCCTTCATTTGGGTCAATTCAAGCATTACTCAATCCGATGTTCCTAATTCTTGGAAGCACTCCCTCGTTCATCCTATGTTCAAGTCCGGTGATCCATCTAGCCCTTCCAATTTCCGTACTATCTCCGTCGTCCCAGTCATTGTGAAAACTGTAGAGCGTGCCGTCCACCAGCAGCTCTGCAATTATCTGTCCGAAAACCCCTTTCTCTCTCCAACTCAGCACGGTTTCCGTCCTCGTCACTCGACGGAAACCGCCCTGACCTCCATATCTGACCAGATCCTATCCACATGTGACCATGGAGAGGTGTCCTCTGCCTGCTGGATTTGAGCAAATGCTTCGATGTGATAGACCACTCAAAACTCCTGCCAAATTAAATCTCCACAGCATCGATACATCCTGGTTTTCGACTTATCTTCAGAACCACACCCAGAGTGTCAGCCTCACTGACAGTCTGGGTGTCGTCCAAAAATCTGCCCCGTTGCCCAACAGCATCGGCGTTTTTCAAGGATCATCTCTCGGACCTCTCCTCTACTGCGTCTTCGCCAACGACCTCAGCCTGTTCGCCGAAGGCGCAGTGGTTATCCCATACGCCGATGACACCCAAATATTGGTCAATGGTAAGAAATCTGAAATTTAAAATGTCGTCGCTCATATGGAAACATTTTTTTCTTCCCTCGACATCTCGTTTCGAGCAAATGGACTGAAAATTAACGTTGCTAAGACATAGCTGATGCTGTTGGGCAGCCCACAAAATCTGCGTGCCTTACCGGATATCATAGTTAATTTTTTCGCAATCACGATCTACCCACCATTTCAGAATGCAAAATATCGGTCTTATTTTCGATCGCGCGCTCAGCTGGCACTCGCACGTCTCAGAAGTGACTCGGCGTTGTTTTGGAGTTCTGGGTGACACCTTCCACCTGCTGTCATCTCCGCACTAGTCAATGCTCTGGTCTTCTCGCAGATCCGCTACTGTATTTCTGTATATGGTAACGGAACCAAAAAGAACATATTCGCATTAAAAAAATATGAATTGCTCGGCAAAAGTAATTTTCGACCGCAAAACGTATGACCATGTTTGGGATCTGCTGAGGAGACTGGGCTGGCTCAGTGCGGAGAACCTGGCCAGATATCACACCCTGTGCCTCACGCGCAAGGTGCGTCGTCATGGTGAGCCAGAGTCACTGGCTCATGATCTCACCGTCGTGGCGGAGATTCGTGACCGAACCACCCGTCAGGACTATCACTTGCATGTCCCCCGGTCCCGCACTGAGATGGGGAAGAGGCGGTTTAGCTCCAGAGCACCACTTATGTACAACTCGTTGCCACCCGAGCTGATGCGGCTTCCCGTGCCGATCTTTGGTCGCCACCTACGGCGGCACCTGTTTAACTTGCCGCCCGTGCCGGACTGATTTGCTGCTGCTCGCCCTGCTGTGTTATATTTATTATTATTATTATTTTATTATATTTTATTATGACATGCATGAGCACCGGTTTAACTGTTGTGTGATTTTGACCTTGTGTGCTGCGCTGTTTTCTCTAATCAACGCGAGGTTGTAATAGCCACAAGTCCATTGTGGATTACCTCAATAAAGTATGTCTGTTTGTCTGTCTGAGCGTGGGGCACGACTCGTGCGACGGCCACACGGCCCGATGGCGGCCGCTGACACCGACACGGTGACACAGCGGCCACACGGCCCGATGGCGGCCGCTGACACCGACACGGTGACAACCCCCGCCCGTCAGCTGGCGGTAGGCCAGCCAGCAGCGGGCAGCGCGTGGAGGAGCGGGCAGCAGCAGCCAACCAGATGGCAGCACCGGCTGAGCCGGGATGGCTGCGTAGGCATGTAGGTACCTACTGAGAAAGATGGAATGTAATAAAGCAAGTAGAAGGCATGCGCAAATAAAGTGTCATTGGTGATCGTATGGCCATAAGGTTCAAATACATCCAGGACAATAGATATTCAAGAACAGGTTTTTGCATCTGAACGAAGGAAAGAATGATGTTCCTTGCCTAAGATGTAGCAAATGCATGGTGTAATATAGGTGACATCGCATGCATGGCGGGCCACGCCATGCGCTATTCGCTACATTTAAGCTGGCTACTTGATGTGCTGCTTGGTGGTGTGGGCAAGCCTTTTTAACACATATTATTAGTTACTTCGCTTGGAAGAACGAATCTAAGAACCGATAAGTCTTATAACCTTATGGAATAGAGCTGGAAAAAAATGTTGAAAAACACAGGAAATGAAGGAACAAAATTGAGCTACTTCGTAGCTGTAGCGTTATGTGGCACAGTGGTGACATCTAGGTAGCGGCCACAGCACTTGGGATATGCGGTGGCGCCCGACGTGACAACTCGTCGGACACTGGTCATAAATGCTGGACAAAGTATGCTAGTTACAGGGGCGATTTTGATCTTAATCGAAAGAGCTTCACATTTGGAACATATGGAGAAGCTCTATTGTCTTAAAGATTGCTTAACCCAGGAATTCCAGAGGTAATACCTACTAGAGTGAAGGGAACATTCCCCTCCCCTCATTTTGCTTCCGCGAAATATATCGGGAACCAATTGAGGTACACAACTCAAATTGTGCACACACCTACATGAGTATCTAGTGTACCTTGTGGTAAAAGATCGACGTCCGATCATGCATAGTGACATCATAATGACGTCATAAGCGAAGTCAATGGGCACTCATATATTGGATAATTATTAGTTAGCGTTTGCTATGCGAGCATTCTGCACTGTAAATGTGACCTAATAATTGCTCCGCAGAATACATCCAAGATCTCCTTGTCTTAAGTGGCTGCAATTATTCCAAAATACATCCCTAAGATATGACACACAGGTAAAATATGAGTATCTGAAGGCACGTCGAGCCGTGTTCCCGTCGTTAGACGTACCTATTACCCGCACATGGCTGATCCACGACAGGACCCAGTTTCTCCCGGATCTGCTGCTGTAATTCCTTCCTTATTTCTTTCACGTATCTTGTTTTCTTCGTCAGACACTGCCCACATTCTGACCTCCAGGCGGTAAGAAATGTGGAGAAGGCACTCAAAGCATTGAGTCCAGACATGCATAGTTGAGAGACCGAGCTGGCATGCACCCTCGCGGGCAGGTCGAGGCGCGGCAGCAGACAGGTCATTTATCTGATGAGGTGTGCACCCACAAATGGTGCATGTCATGCTGCTTCCGGTGTTGGTCAGAGCGTTCGCCACCTTGCTGCCAATCATGGTGAGTTGAAGATTGTACGCCACTCTGAAACTGGTACCGTCTGTTGCGGCGAAGTAGGTCGTCCTCAGTAGACGTATCTCGGATTTAACACTGTCTCGTTCTTTCCGGGAGGCCTCTGCTGTCTCGCGCTTGTACTGGATCCACAACGACCGGCAGAAGCGGATTGAAGACGGCGTGGGTTGGTCCAGACTCAAGTGCCACCCACTGTTAGTTGCAAAGGCATCAGAGTGGTACAGAACAGATTTTGTTCTGCAGCTTCATCGCCGTTTGTATGCAGCTTGCCCTGTAGCCTCGTGAAATTCCCATTTGACGTGAAGCACGGCCGAAGTGCAGGTGCTGGATGACGTCGACTGCTGGTCGGCAGGTGAAGCTGAGTCCGTACGGGCGACAGACGGCAGACATGCCACCAGCCGCTGCGTCGTATGATCCAGGAGAGCCTGTAGAGAGCTGACGTATGATCCAGGAGAGCTGACGTCTCGGTGAATTGCATGGTGTTGACTGCCGGATAGCACTCTTACCTTGGCCTCTTGCACCTTTCCATAGGCAGGCAGGATGTCTGTCTTCGCCACATCATTCGTCACTCGGCGGACCATACGGTAGCCGTGCACAGACAAGTCAGCTGACACACACATTGCCACCGCCCGGTCTCCTGACACACGCTCGGGTTGGCTCACTTTAGAGCTTCTGAGAGCCCGGCGAATCTTGCTGGGCCGATTCGGTTATTCCCCCACCTGTCGCAGCACGAAAGCCGCGTCCTTCATGGCCTCAGCACAAGCAATTTACTTAGCAGCCTCCACGAGCTACAGATAACTGTGCTGTTGAACAACTCTTGAGGACGCCCGACGCTGAGAACGGGCGCTGAGCTGATTGTAGATTCTACCTGGTCGCCCTCGCGCTCCCTCCATGGCCTCGTCATCAAGGCGGGTCTAAACTTCATCTTCACTCACGACGTGGTCACCACGCTTCAGGGACACGTAGAACACCTCGTCTCCCGAAAGATAAGTCGCAAACTGACTTCGAATTTACCCTGGGCTCGCTCACACTTAACCGACTTTCCTTTTAAGTTCTTGGTGAACAAGTTAGTCGCCTTTTTCGTGTCCACAATCGACGACTCATTCGGGAGATAGTCCTGAGGGATTTTCTCCATAACTAACTGCAGACTATAGGTAAATGCATGAGCATAATAGTTTCCACGCCCAAAATCATTTGCACTGGTTAACAAGTCCACTCAATCCTCTCTGCTGACAAGCACCTCCATGTTCACTGTACGCAAAATCCAACCACACTGTCCAGACCATTACATGCAAGGACAGCTCCCCTGCCATGGGAAACGCTCTACGCGACCTATCTCGACTTAGTCGCCTCGTCAGTTAAGGGAGATTTGTGTTGCACAGCGATCGCTGGATCAGGCTACCCCACCAGCCGGCGCGTCGCGGCGTCTGACTGGGGCTTCCCCGTGCCGGCCACCGCATCGCACCACGACCTGCCGGGGCTTCCCCGTGCCGGCCACCGCATCACACCGCGACCTGCCGGGATACAATTGATCACTACCGGTGTTAGAGCAGATAGGTGGAGCTGAAACTTACGGTACATATAGTCAAAGGATCGCTGAATTCATTGGGATTGGTCTCTGGTTGTGCGCTGTTGTACGTTTTTTTAAAACCTTATTCGAACTTGGAGGTACTACAAATTTAACAACTGTTGTAATGACTTATTTTTTAATCAAAAGTAGAATATTGTGAATCGTTCTATGCCTTTTTGAATTGCTTAACGCATTGAGAATGTTCTCAGCTATCATTTCGTACCTCATTTGTCCAGGTTTTTAGAATGCATCTTACCTTTATCAGTCGTCAAACTCCGACAACATTTGTGCACGCGTGCATCATTTTTTCCACACGTAATGTTGTCCATGTTCATGGACTTGTTACTATATCACATTTTGTGAAAATTGTCATAAACACTGTGACCTAGTGTGCGTCAAGCATTTGCTGATGCCATGGCGCCACGAATATGGCAGAAAAAAATGGTCGAGAAATGTATTTCTGACAAGTTTTTCCCTTGAGTTATCACACTGTGCGCGCCAGAGCGGCGGCACGGGTTTGTCGGGCACCCTTTGTGGGTGTGCCGCGGCGCGCGGTCGGGGCGTGACCGCTCCCGAGTTGTCGGGCACCCTCTGTGGGTGTGCCGCGGCGCGCGGTCGGGGCGTGACCGCTCCCGAGTTGTCGGGCACCCTTTGTAGGTGTGCCGCGGCGCGCGGTCGGGGCGTGACCGCTCCCGAGTTGTCGGGCACCCTTTGTGGGTGTGCCGCGGCGCGCGGTCGGGACGTGACCGCTCCCGAGTTGTCGGGCACCCTTTGTGGGTGTGCCGCGGCTCGCGGTCGGGGCGTGACCGCTCCCGAGTTGTCGGGCACCCTTTGTGGGTGTGCCGCGGCGCGCGGTCGGGGCGTGACCGCTCCCGAGTTGTCGGGCACCCTTTGTAGGTGTGCCGCGGCGCGCGGTCGGGGCGTGACCGCTCCCGAGTTGTCGGGCACCCTTTGTGGGTGTGCCGCGGCGCGCGGTCGGGGCGTGACCGCTCCCGAGTTGTCGGGCACCCTTTGTGGGTGTGCCGCGGCGCGCGGTCGGGGCGTGATCGGTCGGGACGTGACCGCTCCCGAGTTGTCGGGCACCCTTTGTGGGTGTGTCGCGGCGCGCGGTCGGGGCGTGACCGCTCCCGAGTTGTCGGGCACCCTTTGTGGGTGTGCCGCGGCGCGCGGTCGGGGCGTGACCGCTCCCGAGTTGTCGGGCACCCTTTGTGGGTGTGCCGCGGCTCGCGGTCGGGACGTGACCGCTCCCGAGTTGTCGGGCACCCTTTGTAGGTGTGCCGCGGCGCGCGGTCGGGACGTGACCGCTCCCGAGTTGTCGGGCACCCTTTGTGGGTGTGCCGCGGCGCGCGGTCGGGGCGTGACCGGTCGGGACGTGACCGCTCCCGAGTTGTCGGGCACCCTTTGTGGGTGTGCCGCGGCGCGCGGTCGGGGCGTGACCGCTCCCGAGTTGTCGGGCACCCTTTGTGGGTGTGCCGCGGCGCGCGGTCGGGACGTGACCGCTCCCGAGTTGTCGGGCACCCTTTGTGGGTGTGCCGCGGCGCGCGGTCGGGGCGTGACCGCTCCCGAGTTGTCGGGCACCCTTTGTGGGTGTCCGCGGCGCGCGGTCGGGGCGTGACCGCTCCCGAGTTGTCGGGCACCCTTTGTGGGTGTCCCGCGGCGCGCGGTCGGGGCGTGACCGCTCCCGAGTTGTCGGGGACCCTTTGTGGGTGTGCCGCGGCGCGCGGTCGGGGCGTGACCGCTCCCGTGACCGCTCCCGAGTTGTCGGGCACCCTTTGTGGGTGTCCCGCGGCGCGCGGTCGGGGCGTGACCGCTCCCGAGTTGTCGGGCACCCTTTGTGGGTGTGCCGCGGCGCGCGGTCGGGGCGTGACCGCTCCCGAGTTGTCGGGCACCCTTTGTGGGTGTGCCGCGGCGCGCGGTCGGGGCGTGATCGGTCGGGGCGTGACCGCTCCCGAGTTGTCGGGCACCCTTTGTGGGTGTGCCGCGGCGCGCGGTCGGGACGTGACCGCTCCCGAGTTGTCGGGCACCCTTTGTGGGTGTGCCGCGGGGCGCGGTCGGGACGTGACCGCTCCCGAGTTGCCCTTGTTCGGGGCCGTTAAGTTGCCACGCTGGCGTTCGGTTAAATATAGATAGTAGACAGTACAGTAGCCATCAGTGAAAATGATCTTAAAGCACTTTCTAAAGAATGGAGGAGGAATATCTGCGGTTGCGTGCATACGTGAAGCTATGCTATTCTATAATACAGGTCCTCGACAAGGATAAAGAATCCCCATTCTTCGTAATCCTGTAGTTAAGGGTTAACATTCATTTGCTTGACCTAAGGGTTTGTTGAAAACGTTCTGTGTTTTTAGTGTCACGATTGGTTCCGCAGAATGCAAATTTATTCATAAGTAGAGGGAATAGATGTTCAAATATGATATCCTGCAAGTTCAGCAAGTTTTTATGTTTTATTAGATCACAGAGCTTGAGAAGTGCGAGGTCCTTAAATACTGGAGACGAATGGATCAATAAGATTACTTCTGCTATTAAACGTATTGCAGGTTTTTCAATGGCAACAAGAGGTGAAAGGGTAGAATCATAATCTATACCGCATATATGAGAGCAGTATGTTAGGTATACTATCCTAAAATATTTGTACGGGAGCATTCACGTATTTTATATTCAACATACATTTAGTGCCAGTACAGCATGCACAAGTTTCTACTGCATATTCCTGATATTCTATTTATGTGAGATTTCAATTTGAGGTCCTCATCAATCATAAATCCGAAGTGAATGCATTTGTTACAGATATATATATATATATATATATATATATATATATATATATATATATATATATATATATATATATATATATATATATATATATATATATATATATATATATATATAAAT